>JAQIWH010001986.1:0-27361 GCA_034695005.1 Cryptops parisi
AAAAATAAATTTCATAAAATCATCAAATAAATTAAAAATTAAATTATATATAAACAAAAATTTGAAATCAAGTCATTTGAAAACTTACCGAAAAGATATTTGCTACATTCGGTAATAGAGACTAAGAGAAACATAAACCGACTGCGTGGGTACAAAATTCTCACTATACTCTATTGGAGAAAAAAAATATAAAATACAACATATTTTTAAAATTTAATAATAAAAAAGTTAGTTCTTTCGAGAAAATATCGACATATCGAGATTCGAGAGTAATAAGGTTCTATGTGGTGATGTAAGGCTGTTTTGAGAAATTCAAACATTCAAACAGTTCTAGCACCTAAAAATGATGTCACAAAATGATCGTTCCTGCGAATTCCATCAAAAAACTGGGTTTTTGAAAATTCGTCACTTAGAACTCTCACGTTGCAATATAAAAATCGAAAGTACAAAAGTGCAAACCTGATAATGCGAAACTTTGAGCGTTCTTACGACACGTATGTTTATAGTATTGGAAAATACAACCGTCATACCCAAAATGACTACCGCAGGTCCAGCAACGTAAGGACCTGCGTACGAAACTGCGAGTGGCGCCACTATAAAAAAAAATAATTATATACAGGGTGTTCCTGAAAGGTCTAGTCATATTTTAACAATAGATTATACCTATCAAAACAAAGCAAACCCCCCATATAAAGGTGAAATATTCCATTTTTGAAATTTTGTTACATTAGACTTATGCGGTTTTCGATTTATGCAGTTCTCGTTTTATGCAATTTATACCCTACGCAGTATAGTATCATGAACATCTCTAGATGGCAGTAGACGTTTAATAGCTCATTCACAAACTCAAAATATTATCCCAGCTCATTCACAAACTCAAAAGCTCACAAACTCACAAGCGCGTGAAGCATGAAGCTAATATAAAAGCATATAAAAAATACTTTCCTGCCAGTATCGGATTGTACATGTAATTTACGATATTGAATATCGCTATCGGGGCACTGGTGACGTCAGGTTCTGGATCTTCCGGAATGGTTTTGACGCGTGGACGCCTAACCTGCAAATCACAAAAAGAGCCATCACTGTTTTCAAGTTTTATTACTTTAGTTTCACAAGTACCTGTATCTGTTACGAGCGATTTCGTAACAAATTTCGATTTCGTTTCAATTTCTTTAATAAGAACCTACTTCACCAGTGCGTTCGCGTTGTTCTTTTTCATCGAAATCTTTCACTTCTTTTTTTTTCTTCGATTTTTTTTTCCGTTCCGGTTCGGGTTCGACTTCTTCTTCTTCTTCTTCTCCTCCTTCTTCAGCTTAAATGTTGAAATTTTCTTAACATTTGTACTACTCCATTTTAGAAATCCAATTTACGAGTAATCTATCCCATAATTTAAAGTAGCCTATCTTTTATTTCAAGAACACGAATAAAAAAATTGCTTGGTATGTTTCTGTTATCCGAAGACACACTTGCAGCACTGGTGACATGAAGTTCGTAACTAACCTAAACTAATGTCTACCTACCAATTCAAGTGAGTTAAAACAAGTAAATTAAAATGCTTTTTTTAAGCATACTGTATATGGATATACTGTATGTAACGACATATAATACAAAAAAATCCATTTTTGATTTCTGCAAGCTTTGATTTATGCGATCGTTGAATAATTCGATATTTGATTTATGCGAGTTTTAAGTGATTCCCTATTATCGATTTCTGCAATTTTTTATTTGATTTTTGTCACATTGGACTTCTGCGATTTTCGATTAATGAGGTTTCTCACTTGATGCGTTTTTTTGTTGGTCTATACAGTATATTATCAAAAACACAATGCCTAGGCTTTATATACAGTGACTTGGATAAACGTTGTATGAAGCCCCCAGTAATCGTTTAATTCCCAGCTCACTCACAACTTATAGACACCGGTTTAGGTTAGTAAAAACTACTACCATATACTAAAGAGTACCAGTGTTACTCTTTAGTAACATAGACTAACATGTTAGTCTATGACTCTATGTTACTCTTTAGTCTACAAGTGCACAAGTGCGCTTCTTGGCAAACGAGAAAGTACCAATTGTCGAAATTGCCATAAAACACGGGCAGCCTTCATTTTACATCAATCAAGCCACTTGTATAAACTGTGACGTTCGTCACAGCGAATGTTCGTAAATCGAAACTTTTGTAAGCAAAATGTTTTGTTTTTTTTTTACCTTTAGATGTCTGCTTGGAATTCTTTTTCTTTCCCATTTTCACTTGTACAAATCAAAACACTAGGAAAGAATGGAAGACAAAACAAAATCAATTATATTAATACTTTTTCACTGTTACTGCGGAATATGATTTTTTTTTTGCAATTCAAATTCATTGTTGAACCCATCCATTGAAACAATGAGGAAATTAACTATTAACATGAAAGTAATTATAAAATTATACAGGGTATTCTTGAGAAGTGCAGTCAAGTTTAACCACCCATGCTAAGCATCAAAACAAAGCACCAAGTCTAGAAATGCTAACTCCCTACACAGTGATTATGAGATAATAGGCCTAATGCATTTCCGTGACTTCACCCTGCGTTATCTCCGAAAAGAAGCATTTTTTGGACCCATGTTTATAAAAGTTGCCTGCTTGATTTGAAACATAGCAAGTGGTTAAAATTTGACTTCATCTTTTAATAACACCCTGTATTGTAGGACATGCATTTATAGTGCTACCAGCAATGCATAGAATCCAGACATTCTATACAACTAGAAGTAGACCTGTGCTGTAACACGGGAGCATGGGAGGGGATTAACGGTTCATCACTTCTCTCACATACACGAACACATTTACAGACTGGGCTATTCTTATTAACATTCCTAAACCCTTGCAGTCTGGTTCAGGCAATTCATGAAATTAGCATTAAAATTGTTACATTACACAATAGTTTGTTTAAAATTTAGGCTTAAATATTTTACAGAATAAACGTTAACCGACCTAAACGGGTTCCAAAAAAGGCTCGGCATTGTATAGAATGCCAGCATTCTATAGAATGCCAGCATTCTATACCATGTTTTCAATGAATCACTTCAAAACAAGCTTTTACGACTTAAATTCGCCGTTTTAAGACTCGATATTATATCCCATATAAACTATAACTCCCATTGCCAGTAACATATGCACTCATTAAGAAGTGGTCCAGGAACTAAAGTTTTATAAAAACAAATAAGTACATTAAAATACTTTTTAAACTTACTCTTCATATACTGGCATATATAATGGTTTTTAATTAACAGCATACAGGCATTGACACTCGTGAGACTAAGACGAATTCATGGACACCTCATTCATCAAAATTCATCGAGCCATTTAGCCTGTAGGAGGATCTAAAGAATAATGGATACATAGCATCCGCCATATTGATTTTTCATTGAACATATTCCCAGTGTCACTCGATAGACTTAAGACAAATCCGTAACAACTCGATCACTAAAAAATTCAATCGAGTCGTCTTGTTTTTGTATGTAGAAACTCACAACTCGCTCAAAAGTGAACCTGATATAACGAGTATAAAAAAGCAATGGGTGGAACTGTACGTATTTGGTTAACGCTCATAACAAAACTCCATATGAATCCATGGCAATCAACAGCACGACACACAGATACAACCGAGTCTGGCAGAATGAGTTAAAAGGTTTAATAACCATTCATTTTTCGAAATTGTATCATGGAAACAACAGGCAATTTGATATCATCCTCCTCCTCTCTCTGTTACCATTTCAGAGCACTTATCAACAATATAATACAAGTCAACGAAAAAATTATATATAAAATCAATTTCAGTCACTGTACAAACATGAAAGTCTACAAAAAATTATGAAGACAAAAAATAAAATAAAATAAAAACCATAAGAGGCTGGGTTTACATGAGGATGATCATTCAACTCTTTTTCTTTTTTTTTGTAGCATATATCAAAATTTCATTTTCCAAAAAAAAAAAAAAAAAAAAAAATATACAGGGTGATATTTTTTTTTTTAAAGTGACCAGACATGAATCGAAAAACTTTAGTTTTTTTTTATATATATAATATATACAAACATTTCTCATTTTAAAAAAAAAAAAAATTCTCTGCTTGGAATAATGTTTCCCATTAACACACGTCGACGTTCAATTTTTCAAGTTCGCACGCTTTGTTTTTCTTCAAACAGCTTCTTTTTGCAATTTTGTTTTTGATGTTTTTTCGACGTTAAAAAATTAGGCGAATAAAAAATAAATTTCATCCGTATAATAAAATATTATTTTTTGTCCGCTATTATTATTATAGAAAAAATAAAAATATATCAAATTTTTTTTTTTAATTACCATTTTTCCAAATATTCAAAATTTATTTTAAAAATATAATAAATAATTCCAAAATCCAAATTTTACTTTTTTTTTTGAAAATTAAACAAATTAATGGAAACAGAAAACAAAATGGCAACTATTCCAAGCACAGATAAAAAAAAAAAAATCTTTTTAAATTAAATTTAAAAAAAAATAAATTCACATGAGAAAAACAAAAATGATGGCGCTTGATCGAACGATGAAAAATCTTTTATCATTAAAACAAAACAAAAAAATAATGTCCCCCTAGCCCCCCCTCCCTTGAAAAAATAAATTTTTTTTCTCTCGACGACGACGTGAATATGTTTCGCGTATTGTGTTTTTAGGATTACATATTAGTCACTATTGTTCCGACAAAAATTTGTATTTGTTTGTTTTTTGGACGTAAACAAAAATAGTTTCGTTTGCTTTTGTTACATCTGTTGCTATTATTTTTTCTTATATATATATATTCTCGTATTTATAATTTTATATATATAATATATAATATAAATTTTTTTTTCATAGTGGTGGTGGTTTTTTTTTCGTTATAGACGAGAAAAAAAATGATTATGAATGCACTTAATTGAGGCAACGCCGTTTAATAATTGGCGCAACTGGTGAAAAGTTACGTGGTACCATTGCGAGCGATGAGAGTGTTTCACGTCCATTTTCCTTTTTCTTCGTTTATCGACGAGGAACCGTGGTAACAAGCTTGCATTATTCCTTCTTTTTTTTTACGTCGCAATGATAGATTGAATGTCTGATTTGTATTTTCTCCGGCGGAGTTCCGAGGATGGCAAACAAAAGAAAAATGGTAAATCGTTCAAAGTGACCCCATCGTCGCACCGACGTGAGACCACCTTGCCAAACTGCAACATACCGAGTCGACGACGGTGATGGTGGTTTTGTGTAGTAGTAGTGGTGGTGGTTTGGTGGCGGTACGCACGAACCTTCGAGTGATTGCTCGGTAGTTTCAAATGGTGGTACGTTGCAAATTTTTTTGTTTTGTTTTAGTTTCTCTGTATTTTGTCCAGAAAGTTGGACGATTCACTCGTTCTTCTGACAATACAGTTCTTTCAGCGATTTGAGCTCTTCTATGAGAGCTTTGTTCTGGTTCTCGAGCACGGCGACTCGATTCTCCAAGCACTTGATGTATTCTTTCTTTTTCCGGCGACACTCGCGTGCAGCTTCACTGTTGAATAAAAACAAACATTCGTTTATGCAATTAAAAAATATTTTTTCTTGAAACAAATGAGCTTATAATTGAGTTGGGTGGAATAACCATGTTAACTCCGAAAATGTAGTTTTGAGAAAACGAGCAAAACGATTCAATACATTCAGAAATGATGACGTAAGTGGATTTACACTGTTTTTCCACCCAACTCCTTAATTCCAATAACACAGTTTGACGACAAAATTTGACGACTTAAAATGACATCTACGATTCGAACCATTTTGAAGCCTGTTGAATAAACCGGCAAGTTAAATGAAAGGTTGTTGTAACAAGCAATGACGTACCGATTTTTAAGCAGTCTAAGTTCCCTTTTACGTGCAGCTTCTTCTGCCAGCTGTTGTGGAGTTTGTAGGTTACCTGCAGGTGCCATAACCACGCTCTGTGATAAGCTCGTGGTTGCAGCCGATGCACCTCGAATCTGGTACGCCTGAAGATCAGCTGCAGATACGGTGACTACAAACAAATAATAAACAAAAAAAGTTACATCCACATTTCAAAAACCCAAAAAACAAAATTCACCAAAAATTAATAAAATAACCAAACAAAAAAAAAATAATTTTAAGTTTTCCGTTTTCTAGTTTGTTACTTTACCATTTCCTGAATATTCACAGAAAATAGCATCATAATATATAGAGAATTATCTTGTTGCTTAATATGGAACTCTATGGGAGTTTCTCACTAGAGAAACGACTAAACAATTTTTAAAAAATGCGGCTTATCGATTGTCCGAAGCCCCCAATTAAAAATATTCCACCAATCAAAACAAAACAAAATACAAACCATGTACACCAGTGTTAAATAAATTCATGAAGAACAAGGGATCACAGTGAGTAACAGGGAAACAAAAACAATTTCAAGTGAAACGTGACAAAAAAGTTTATTTTAACAACGCACCTGGCACAAAAAACTGTCCATCTTGACCCTGAGCATATTGCACGATCGTACCAGTAGTACCCGCCCCCGCATTCGTCATAGTCAACGTCTGCAGTCCCTGAATTCCTTCGCCCTGACTCCCGGTTGCTATCTGTATGGCACCTGCTGGAACCACTAAAAAAATAATAAAAACAAAAAACATTTTGATTAAGATTTTTTTTTCTTCAAACAAAAACACATTTGCAAAAAATAAACTGTGTTCTAATGTGAAATAGACTAACTTCCGTTTTGAATTTCAAATTTCAACTCTGCGGAGGAAGAAACCAAGTGCTTTGAATCATTTTCAGTTTTATGTTTACAAGATAAAACAGCAAATATAATTATTATACAAAAAAAAAATAATAAATAAATAAATAAACAAATAAATAAAAAGTCATTCATTAGAAAAATATTATGTACTACACTTCGTCAAAAAAAATATGTAAAACGATAATCGAGGAGTTGAATGGAATAATGTCGTAACTCAAAAAAACGTATAGTTTTGCGAAAAACGGCAAAAAACTTTCGGAATCTTCAAATTCAGGATTAAAAAAACAAATTCCTGTCGACTGTATATTTATAGAAGCTGAATGAACAGATTTTGCAAAACAATCTATTAACTTGACTCGACAGGACTTGTCGAGTTACAGGCTAATTCAAAAATGCAATTACGCTTTCATTCCAAATATCATGCCAATTTCATTATAAACGCATTCATGCAGTTTTTCCAAAGATCAGTATCTTTTCCATCGTTTTGAAAAAGGAAAGCAAGCGAGCAAGTGAAACAACCAGGAAGTGAAGCGACAAAAAGAAAGAAATCACAAAAATTTCATTTTTACAATAGTCGCATTCCATAGTTTTTTGCTCCAAAAGGTCCGAAAGTGCCAATTATAGGCGACTCAAATGTCTTTATGCTAACTGACTGGTCTAAAAAACGATTCAATACGTTTAAAGAATGATGACATAAGTCGATTTATGCCAATTATTTTTCCATCAAATTCCTCAATTATCATTATTTTACATTATACTTCCCCCCCGTCCCAAAATATTGGTATACATTTCATGTGAAACTTTAATTACACACAGTTATTCAAAATAAGTTTTTATAGTGAACTAAACGTGGTGCTCTTTTCTGATATGTAAGTCAGTTGGCGCAACTTGCAAATTATTTTCTGAGATAGTGTCAAGTGAAAATGAATGCAATTAAAAAATGGCACCCGTTGCAACTGCAATAATGAACATACGGCTTCAGATAATCGTGCCTTACATAGTAGAGACGATAAAATCAAAACAATTGACAACTAATCAGCAAAATAAAATATTGCAGCTATTGCTACAACGAAAGCTCGACGACCAACTTCAGCCGCAAATAAGGACAAAATTCGCCATGAATGATGCTTACCTGCATCCAATATGTGTAGCCAAGATGCACGTGATACAGCACAACAATTACATAATTCACATCAATAAACGACTAAATAAATGTGAAGTTGATACATCTTAAGACTAAGTTCAACCGTGTGTAACTTGTAAAAAAAACTGATACGTAAAAGCGAAACGTATACCATAATTTGAGACAAATAAAAATCCAGTCAAATGTATACCATAATTTGGGACGAAGGAAGTAATAACAACAACGACGACAACATATTCATTACAAAATAGGCTCAATCCGTTTACCTGTAACTCCAGCAACTGTAATTGTGTTGGCAGCGTCTGAAGCTTCTTGGCTGCTGGTTTCGGATGAGACTCCATCATCTTTCACGTCGCTCGTGATTGTGTTGGGTTCGGTGGATGAAAGTTCGTTCAGGATTTTCCTGTAAGACGGTCTTCGAGCCAAAATCTCATGCCGTTTCTTGCTTTCATCCTCCGCCGACACGGAGCCATCCTCTGCCTCAGCCAAAGTGGCTACCTGCAAGTATTTCTATATCGGGATCAGTTGTTAATTAGACGGGCCGTCATGTTTTCGTTCCAATTAAATACAAAGGAAGAAAATAAAACAAAACGAGCAAACAAAACAAAAACGAAAATAAAAATAGTCTTGCTAGGAAATTCCATTAATTACAAGTTTGGTGCAAGAAACTCCTTAAAAAATATTTGGTTTGCGAAAATTTAAAAAAAAAACAAAAACTCAACTACCTGGACTGCTTGTAATGACGTGGCACCACCGGCGCTGTGTATCACCGATCCGCCTGGATTTTTGTTCAGGAGAATCACGTTTCCTTTGGACAACTGCACGACGAAGACGAAAAGAAAGAAAAAAAAATAGATAATATTAAAGAATTATAAAGTCGGCAAATCTGTCGATTTATCGACGACGATAAACTTAGGTCGGCAAAAATCCTTATTAAAATCAAAAATTTTAACGATAAAAAACAAAACCAATCAGCAATTCAAATTCACCTGAACAGCTTGTAACGCTGCTGCGCTCCCAGGTGTCGTTTGAATCACTGACTGTTGAGTGGGTTGTATCACAGATTGAACCTGAACTGGCTGTTGGTTGGTTGGTAGAGAAACGTGAACTATCGAAACGCCTCCGCCAGCATTGGGTACGGCTATCGCTTGACCAGCCGCTGTGACCACCTAACAAAAAACCAAAACAAAAATAATAATGAACAATTTGTACATATGTAGTTGTCAGCTTCGGAAATGTATGTGAAACAAACTTTTAGGGCACACTTTATATGGGTTTGGTTTGCTTTGTTCGATGCGTAGCATCTGTGGTTAAAATAATTCGACTGCATACGAGATCGACAAGAATATTTTTTTGTACCTGTGTCGCTGGCGAATGTGCATTTTCTGACTGAGATGGAGAAACAACGGTTTCCAAGTTGCCCGTCGACTGAGAAACAATGGTAGTTGCTTGACTGGATGCTTGACTAACGACCATGTTCCCCTGCTCATCCACCATTGCTTCCATAACAGATCAACTATTAAACAGACAAAAAAATAAAATTAACATTAGTTGATAAACCTAGCTTATTAATTGAAACATCAGCTCAGCAATTAAAAACATTACAAAAAAACCACCTTACAATTAGTATGAAAACCCACTCAATTTTTAAAACCACAAACGACAAAGCTATCGGTTTTCACTTCGAGACAACTCTACAAATTGAGAAGTTGGGTGAAAAAATGATGTAAAAATCTACTACATTCTACGTCATTCTTAAAATGTATGTATGAAATCGTTTTAGACATGTCAATAGCACAAAGATATTCAAATTTAAAAAATTTTATTCCCACTGGATTTTGTTTGGAGCAAGTCTATTGTATTGTAAATCAGAATGTTAGAAATTATTTTTGTCATTTCATGCTTTTTATCGATTCATATCCTGGTTATTTCACTCGCTCGCTTCGCTTCCAAAACAAATCAAAAGAATACCGATCTTTGGAAAAACAGCATAAACGCGTTTATAAATTAGCCCGTAACTTGAAGCCTGTCAACTAATGTTTACAGATTTATTTCCAAAACCTGTTCATTTTCCTTCTATAAACATACAGTTGACAGAAATTATTTTTATTCTTAAATTTGAAGGTGCCGGAAGGTTTTTGCAATTTTTCTCAAAACTACATTTCTTGAGTTACGCCGTTATTCCACCCAACTCCTCAATTTTAATGTCAATTCAATACTTATCACAAGTTTAAAACACCCACTCAAGTGACCATAAGCATCCAATGTTTAGAGCTTTAACTACATTGACTTCAATAATCTTTGGTACACCAACAATAATCAAAATTCCCATTTCAAGGAGTGATTATATAAACCAACAACTTTAAACACGATATTTAGGTAAATCACTAAGCTATCTGCTAAAAAATCTAAAACTATAAATAAAATAAATAACACTTTTAACAACAAAATTAAATTCACCATTGCTGCACTCGATCCTGCTAAAATAAAAGCACAGCATTTCTCTTTTCAACGTCGTAATTGTATTTTTAAAATTGTAAAGTAGGTTAAACGAATGAACTCATAAAAAAAAAAATAGCAACACCATTTGCTCATTCATTAAAAAAAATACATCACGAGCCGAAGTTTACTGGTTCACACGCGTAAACAGTTTTGCTTTCTAAAAGTTCATCACTTTACCAAAATAACGATCAAACTATTATTCCATTCTTTTTCCTGAAATATATATATCTACTATAATATAAAAATCTCTTTGTAAGTTCGTCATAAGCGTGCCATTGGCTAAACAAGTGCATCGTCATATGACAAAGCACATCTACTATAATATAAAATGACGAAAATGTCTTTGTAAGTTCGTTACCGGCGTGCCATTGGCTAAACAAGTGCATCGTCATATGACACAGCATGTCAGCATCACATGACACTTAAATAATATTGAAACCCCACCCAAAGGCGACCTTGCAAAGAAAGCGAGAGTCATGTTATTCATTAATCATTACACTGCTACACCTAATCGAATGTTTCGAAGCAACATGAGATAAAACAATGAATTTCGTAATTAAAACAAAAAACTTCCATCATTTTTGATGGGCTATTTACTAAAACATATAATATATAATAAAATAAATATATTAATATGTAATATAATAAATACGTATATTGATACATAATATAATATATTTTCATATATGAAATATATATAAAAAATTATGATAAAAACTTCTGTAAAATTAAACTACTTTAAAAAAAACTGAAACAATTTACAAAGCATTACAAAAATTCCATACATCCAATTTTAATTGTGCTCGTGTATAGCTTAATTGCTTCGACACCATATTACACCAGCAAAAACTTGTAATCAAATAGAACAGATACGACTGTGTAAAGTAAACATTATAGTCTCATTAAGTTATTATCACGATGAATAAAACTAAAATATTGAAAGCAAAACTAAAATAATATAAAAAAATATAATAAAAATAAATATCATCACGAAATATAATAAACGGAATTTGCAACCCTAGGCAGTAATTCGATAACCACGTTCGCTTAAAACTGAACGTTATCGTACTGTATTGCAAAAGTACGAAAAGCTCATAAATAAGATACTGTGGCAAAAAAAACCAACCAAACAAACAAACACGATTTTCCTTCCCTATAAATATCGGTGATATTCTGATAAAATAAAAAGCAAACAAAAATTTAATATTTAAAATCTGCCCAAGTACAACAAATCTGCTGAAACGATAATTCATGGAAATTTTCTAAAACAAAATCCAATTTATACATAATTTATAAATAAATATGATTATAAGTGCGATGAATACATTTATACTATGTGTATACTGTGTGTTCGGCAAAAATGTAGGTAATTATAAGTATTAATTATTTATGCATCTTTATGTAAATGTATGCATATTATGCATTAAATATGTATAAAAATGTACCTATTTATGCATAAATTTAAGTGTAGAAATTCACAAGTAAATATCCACACAGACATTGTGTTACGTACGTTACTACCAGCAATGTGTAAAATTTAGGCATTCTATAGAATGTGAAGTCTGATTTAGCTAATGAATACTAATTTAGCATTGAAATAGTTACATTTATGCAAGGAATTGGGTTCAAATTCAAGCTCAACATTTCATTTCGGGTGAGAAAAAAATTGGCAAATAACCTATTTCATGCTTTGCCAAAAGAAGCAAGGAATTCCATAGAATGCCTAAATTCTATACAATGCCTGTAACTTGATAAATGTAAGCCTACAAAAATTAAACTTGAAAAGTATTTCATTAGTTAAGTCTGGTTTAGGCAATGTATGAAATTAGCATTAAATTAGGCTATGCAAAAAATTAGGTTGAGTTTAAATACATGCTCAATTTTCTCTTGTTTGGAGAAAATGATAACTAACCTAAACAAAATGTTATTTCATACTTTGCCATAAGACAAAACAAATTTCTATAGAATTCCTGGATTCTATACATTGCCAGATGAACTTAATACTTCAAGTGGGTGGGAGGAGTTTAGAAAACATGTCATTAAGATAAATGAAATATTTTAATGTTGATGTCGTATTTACCTAACCTAGTGTCTATGGGGTGTAAATACCAGGGTAAGTAGGTTAGATAATGAATGCAACATTGAAATGTTCAATTTATCGATATTTTACCTAAACTCCACCCCTGTGTGAAAATTGAAAAAGTGAAAATTTATCTGGCAATGTATAGAATCCAGAAAATTATTGGAACAAAATTTTTCAAAACATGGAATCCTTGCATCTTATAAAATTCCTTGCCTCTTTTGGCAAAGTATGAAATAACATTTTGTATACAACTGTTTACAAGTGTGTTTGTTACTGTGCATCATTGTGAGTTACGTGCATTAACACACACCAACAATAATAATTGTAAGCCTACAAAAAATTAAAACTTTTTTTCTGAAATACTGAAAATAATAATAATGTGACAAAATAAAATTAAATATCTAAAAAATTAGAAACTATATATACAATTCACATCTAATTTGTAATTAAAATTTGCACACAATAGACGTAAAAAAAATATAATAATAAAAATAATAATGTAAGCACACACTATCATTAAATCTCCATATCA
The DNA here is from genome assembly GCA_034695005.1 of Cryptops parisi. Taxonomy (NCBI): domain Eukaryota; kingdom Metazoa; phylum Arthropoda; class Chilopoda; order Scolopendromorpha; family Cryptopidae; genus Cryptops; species Cryptops parisi. The sequence goes on from JAQIWH010001986.1 coordinate 13,015, forward strand.
CCATTTTCCTTAATATTGCTCATTCCGCAATTGATGATAAACAACAACATATAAGTTAAAACGTACACCCTTAATAAACACATCCTTAATTCTGCATTTAATTATTGATACAAATCTTGTCATTTTATGAACCATTAATGAAAATCATTTCTTTAATGTCATCAAACACAAGAAACAAAATGTAACACCATGTTTTAGCGGACAATGATATTTATAACCGAAATGATATTTATATTTAAAATAAAAATCTGAAAACATTAGTAACTGCAATTAATCATCATTGATCACAATAAGGTAGAAAATAGATCACCCAAAACTTATGCAACTGCGCATCAAAATACCACCACGGCATTCCTCAAAAGCACCCTGTTCAAACCGCCCGCAAACCCGAAAACATCACACGTCTTATTTCACGTCGACGTAACAATCCCGACTTTACGTCGTCGTTGGGCGTAAATTGATTTCTGCCATCATCATCGTGGTGGTGCGTATTCATCATTGACTTCCGTTTTTTGGCTGAAAAAATAATCAGCGTTTCCGATGAATGACGCCGTAAATTTTTATTTTTTTTTTTGCCACCCTGTATATAAAGCTTATTTTTAAAAATGGTTGCCACTGCAACGACACACAAAGATTTCATTAAACATTTACAAAGTATTTCCAGCATTGTATTTCTTAACTAACCAGATGTTACGTTTTTCAACTGTTAATTGCATATGTTTTTACATGGTACATTTCTGTTGAATTTAGTAAAAATAAAGGATTAAATTTTTCCTATGTTACGTAATAACGCTTTTCGTGTTGTTGTTAGGTTGATGGTTTGGAAAACATAAAAATATCGATTATTCGATACAACAAACGCAAATTCCACGGTGTACACGTTTCGAACGATACTTAGATCTACGTGATTACGTTACAAATTAATCGAAAAAATCGCGTTTAGCGGTGAAAGATGTCGAGGTAAAGAAAGGCTTAAGTTAGGCCTAAAATAAAAATACGAAAAAACGGGCGTTAACAACGGCTGTGTTTTCCCGCTTGTATTCCTTCGGCCGCCACTTTTTTTTTTCCACCCCTTATAAAAATTTTTCTCGTTTCTTTGCACACGGCACAGCGTCGTCTTTTTTAGCGTTTTTAGGTATAAATATAGCTTGTCGTTTTCGGTGTGCTATTTTTAATCACCTTTCATGGTGGCTACGAAATTATCCCATTTTGTTTTTTTGTCTCGCTCTCTCTCTCTTCCCAAGTTAAAAAGCACCGGGAAATCGAACTCCAACTTCCCGGAAAGATTTGTCCACGAGGCCTCACACGACCCAACTCCTCGGTAACGGGTTTCACGTAGTTGTTGTTGTTGTTCCATAGTTAGCCAAAGTATTGATGGAGGAGCCAACGCAATTCGCGTCCCTCTCTTTTTTTGTGGAAAATGCTTTTTAAGTCTTAAAGGTCGGTGTCAACCCACGTTGGACACCATGCTTCCCTTGTTATTATTACTCAGCAGCTGAGTACTTACCAGTTACGTATTTCTCGTCACCAACTTTGCCGCAATCCGAGTGGATAAATTTGCAGAATACGTAGAAGCCACGTCAAAAGTGTTCAAATTCGTCACAAGGCACAAACAACGAGGACGCGTCACCATCGCGTCAATCAATGTCTCCTTGCGCCATGCTCTCCACCCATTGGCTTTTCTACTCTACAGCGATTACGTCATCGGATGATTTCACCTTCTCACTTCATCCTGCGAAATCTGATACAAGATACATTGTTGTAATATTCATAAACAGTAACAACACTTTTGGTTGTTTTTAATTATGTTTCGAACGAGTTTATTATTTAGTTTGTAATATGATTACAAAATTCATTAACTAATTTTATTTTAACAAATAACAAACAAACAAAAATTTTAAAAAAAAACTTCAACAAAAATAAAAGATATCTCGATTTGCATAGAAAAGTACTGTAGTGAAACTCCAACATTTTGTTTCCCTCCCAGAGGCTTTTTCAAAAAAAAAAAGAAAAAAACAGTAATATTTTAAAAATTAGAAAATAATTTTAACACATAATAAAAACAAAATTAATAAGAAGACTTCTTTATATAGATTAAAGAGTCAAAAAGTGAAACATTTTGCTTCCCTCCCAGAGGCTTTTTCAAAGAAAAGGAAAAAAACAGTAATAAATTTTAAAAATTAGAAAATAATTTTAACATATAATAAAAATAAAATTAATAAGAAGACTTCTTTATATAGATATAAGAGTCAAAAAGTGAAACATTTTGCTTCCCTCCCAGAGGCTTTTTCAAGAAACACGATGACGAAATGTGGTGAAACGTTGGAGTTTTAAATATGCTACCTGGTTGTTTGTTTAATTTTAATTTTTTTGTTTTAGACGTTGGTTGTTTAATTTTACTTATTCGTGTATTTAAGAATAGGATACTGTGCAATTAATAATACAAGCAAAAAATATTAAAAATATGAATTAAGTTATTATTAAAAATATAAAATTAGTGAAAATAAGTGACTATAGTACATCTTAAATTTTCAAAATAATTAATACACTAAAAACTCAATTACCCGAAAATTAAGTAAAAATGTCATTTCAATATAAAAATCGATAAATTATCGAAAAACAAATCATCGACATTAACGATAGTTACGGATAATTTATTAAACAAATGATTTTAATGAACGTATTGTACATACGTTAATTAAATGTTCACGTTTTTAACTTGTACAACGTTGATAATCTTTTAATACCAAACTGGACATGGAAATTCTGGATTATCCGAATTTTCGTTTATCCGACGAAATAAGCTGGTCCCTCCCATCACATTCCGATAAACGAGTTTGTAGTGTAAATTAGTGAATTTATTCACTTTGGACGCTTTTAGCACGAAAACCGTCCAAAGATAGTCGATAACATGTATAAGTTCTACGTAAGTTTCAAGAGTTATCGACTATGTTTGAATGGTTTTCGCGCTTAAAGCGTCCAGTGTGTTCTTAAACTGACTTAAAAAATAGTTAAAAACTAACAAAAATATTGCAAAAAAAAAACAGAAAAATATAACATTAAAATACACTAATAATTTATATATGTAAATATACATTTTAACGTTGTAAAAAAAAAAAGGATATATTAAATTAATTATATTAAAACAATTATAAATACATTAGAGCGTCGATCATCCGAACTAGTTGGTGTTCATGAAACCGATTTGTTCGCATAATCGGACATTAATAGTTTGTGCATATATGAAAATAAAAAACCATTTTCTATATTTACGAGTAGGCCTACAGTATATATTTTTGGTGAACTTTAGTTTTAGGTTGGTGGGCGGAGTTTAGGTAAAAATATCGTTAACATAAATGAAATATTTTAATGTATTTTCTAACCTAACCTAGTATCTACATCCATAACACTATTCACTCGATTACCGCTGTTCGGATAACCGGTCGTTCGGATAATCGATACTCTACTGTATTAACCTGCCAAATTTATACTTTATACTCAACACCATCACTTTAATAAAATAAAATTAAGTAAATTACAATATAAATAAAAATTACGAAACAATAAATATATATCTACATATATCAAAACAAGTGAAAGATAATTCTAATAATACTAAAAATTCAAAAATTGACAAAACTTGGTATCTCACATCAGATTACGCGGGGCGAATCCAAGTCGATGACATCATCTCTTACGTCCGGGTTATTAATTTACCGACGATCGTTTCACCTTTAAAATAATGATAATAAAAAATAATAAAAACAAAATCAATGACGATACGTAAACAGTACATACACTCTTATATTATGACGTTTAATGTCAAAAAATCCGACAAGCGTACCAAAACATCAAACAATACACTTTAAACCGGCATCACATCGGGTGTCATCGTCGAGTCACACTACTACAATCTTCATGGTCGAGTTGACGTCATCGGGTGATTTGAATTGGAACGATTGTTATTAAATTCCAACGTCGGAGTCGAGTGTGTCAAGTTGTCGTTTGTCCAAATAAATTGGCGACAGATAGTGTAAAATTGTTTCCAAAACGAGTAAACTTGTACGACTTGCTGGAACTATTTTTCGTTGCGGATTAGAACATTTTGTGTCCTCGTTCGTTTGGTTTGAAATTGGGTTTTTCAAAAGGAAACTGCGTCGTTGGTGTTGAGGAAGAAATTTTATTGGAAGAAAAGTTTGTTTTTTTTTTAAAAATTAATAATTAATAAATAAATAATATAAAAATAATAATAATAATAATGTCTCATTTAAATGTTTTAAAAAATAAATAAATAATTTATAGGAATGACTCATATGACTTATTGAACCATCCATCACGTGGTCGATAAATGTTATTTACACAATAAAAATACAAGTAAAGATTGTCATCTATTTTTCTTCGAATAAAATAAATATAATTTTATTTAATAATCTGTTCATCAACGAAAAACACTGAACTACTTTTAACCTATCTCTCATGTTTACGTAAAATAATCTGAAAAAATAAATTGAAATAAACTTCAGCACTCGTTTAAATAAATTCAAAGCTCGATATAAACATCGTCAACTACAGAAGCGAAAATTGTTCATAATTCCCATTGTAACATATTGTGTACGCATTGTGCATACTGCATACACATTGTGCATACTGCGTACGCATTGTACATACTGCATACGCATTGTACATACTGCGTACGCATTGTAACGTATTGCCATGGAGATAGAAGTTAGATAAATTATAATTCCATAAAAGCGCGTTTACACGATGATAATTTTGACGATAGTGATATCATGACGACAACTATCTTCGTGTAAACGAGGTACGGTAACAACCAAAGTATCATTGGAGTACGTGTTAAAATTGTAGAAAACATTCAAAATTAAACATTAAAGTCATTTTAAACGTCACGATATGAGAAAATGACTGTCGCCAAAAACTATCATCATGTAAATGCACCTTAACTTATGATTCCACAATGTCGCTAACAACCCCGTCTATTTCCAAAGTTGACACGATTACAAAACACGGTAAATTATCATCACGTTAAAAAACACGTCAACAGCCAAATTTACTAGTTAATACTGTTACTGTGTTTAATCATGTTCGATTTACAAGCACTTTTTTTTTGTACAATGCCTATAATATTTTACACACCATAATTTATGCATGGTAATATGGAATAAGATTCTGCATGTCCTACATTTACACTCAAGCGTACACAAAAAAATAAAATAAAGTCCTATGGACATTGACTGTACGCTTATTTGACTTTGCATCTTCACAAAACGGACATGCCAACATAAAATGGCAGTGCTTTTTATTTCCCATATAGTCATCTCCAAGTTAAGAATGTCATCGTCTTCGACTGTTAACACTATAGTTTTATATATATAGCAAATTCTTGTACAAGAAACGAACGTTCTTTTTTCGATATTCTCCTATATATATATACAATACCGCTGGTATTAGTCCATTGAGAGATTAAAAATTAGGTTGGTTTTTTTGGAAGAAAAATATTAAGATCTATGCATCAGAATACCGTACAGCGTGCACTGGAAAAGATGTTGGAAGGAGGGGGGGGGTATTCGTGTTGCAAATTTAAAATTCAAATATATCTTACATTTGCCCCACACACACACACTCAATCCCGCATCATCTGAAAGGTAGAATATTGAAAATTGATACATGTTGACGAGCCAATAGTAAGAGTGGACGAAAATTAAAATAATAAAAATAATAATCAAATTAATAATTAGTGAACAATCAATAAAAAAATAAAATAAAATCAATAAAATTCAAAAATTAAATAAAATTAAATTACTGTATTTTCATGTTATAAGATGCATTTTATACACGATTTTATACAAGGCGCTCCAAATAATGAAAATAAAATCTCAGTTTAAAACAAAAACTATACCTGCTCAGACCGATTTGAAATCTGTCAACAGTTTCTGAATCAGAATGTTATCCAGGGTGGCGTTGGTGAAAATGCTTCCTACAAATGCGTGCATGCCCCATAGATGGTGACGAATGACTTTGCAGCAGCCCAAATCTTCGATCTCAAATCCGAGGCGACGATACCGTTCGTCCGTTTCGAACAAAGTTGTTGTACAATTTCCTCCATGGTGCTGCAAATTTCAATAAATAAATAAATAAATAAAATAATTCAAACATTCCAGTTCTGCATATACAAGGTGTTCCTGAAAGATCTAGTCAAATTTCAACCACAGATGCTACGCTACGCATCAACACAAAGTATAATGTTGTCCATATGAACATGGACAGAATTATAAGCTCATTTGCATACCTACAGCGATTATGAGACAATAGGCGGCGTATGCATTTACGTGATTTTACCATTTATTATCTCAGAAGAGACGTGTTTTCAGACCGATGCATGGTATGGGTCGTTTGCTTTGTTTTAATGCCCAGCATATAGAAATATTTGACAAGCCTTTTTTAAGAACACCCTGTATGAAAAAAATGGTTAATTGAATAGAGTGAAAACCAGGAGATTTCTGTATAATAACTTACAGGTGTTCCACTACATGGATCGATGAAGTCGGCAAAAAAGCCTTGCTTCATAAGTTCTCCACGAATGCCGCTTGCCAGCCTTATAAACTGCATATTTACAACAAAAATAATAAATAAATAAATAAATAAACAAATAATCAAAAATTGCTACTCCCCCTGTCCCAAAATATAATATACATTTGGCTTTTTTTTTTGTGTCCCAAAATATAGTACACATTTCTTACATTATGTTAATTACAATTCAAAATTTATTTAATTTGCATAAATTATGAAGATATTCTGTAATACAGGGTGCATCGTTTCATTTTATTCATACGCTTGCTATGAGTATTATAGATTTTTATTTATTATACAAGATGATCACAAGGCATCAAAATTTTTTGAAGCCACGCGTTTATTATTGCAGTCACCATGGGTGCCATTTTGAATGGCATGCATTTTGATGTGACACTATCTCAAAAAAACAAACCAATTTTTACCAACTAACTTGAATAATAGAAAACCATGTTTAAATTATGTTAAGTCAATAAAAACTTATTTCAAACAACTGTCCATAACCAGAAAAGTTTTACATGAAATGTATACCATACAACAACAAGAAGTATAATGCATAAAACAAAGCATAAACTCAAATTTTGAAATACTTACATCTTTAGTTAATTGTTCACGTTCACTTTCTATTTCAAAATTCCACATGCTCATATCGTGTTTGGTCCTCTGACAAAATGTGATGACGGTACAATTCTTTTTCAAGTACGGGTTGTTGGGAAACAATTGTTGAATGTCTGTTAAGAATCAATCAATTATATGGTGATATTTTTTTATTAAAAAAACCAAAAGATAAGTATAAACAGGGTGTTCCTAAACGGTTTGGTCAAATATTATTAGCAGATGTCACGCATCCGGACAAAATTTCCAAACTCATGTTTATATGGGTTGTTTGGTTTGTTTTGACGTGTAGCGTTGTTAGTTGACATTCGACTAGACCTCAGAGGAACAATCCTGTATAAATATAACAAAAAACCAAGTAATAATAACTACCTTCTTTCATCAAACGCGGACACTCTTGAGCAACGCATTCTAACTTGTTTTGACACGACTTCTCGAGTTGCACTGCAGCTGAAATCTACAATTTAAACAATATTTTTCAATTAATTAATCCATAACGATAAATAATTTTTATAAAATAAAATAAAATGAAATTTTGGAACCTACATTTTCAAAATCGTACGCATTGAGAAGAGCACGATGCTGATGTTCGTATTTCGTAGCTATAGGAAGCATAACATCCGACACTTTGCACAGATGTTCTTTTAACTTGGCTTGAGCAATCTTGTCATTAAAAACAAAAATGACGAAAGAGTTAATCAACCATTAATTAATTAATAATAATAATAATAATAATAATTATATTATTAACTATCTGATAGTGAAAACGACAACACTACGAAAAAACGAAGCTACAACTTACATTTCCTAGTAATTGAGTGTCTAGTCCAATGTTGCCAGGCAAATTCAACTCCAGTTCAAATTTCTCGTCTTTCGTTTCTTCTAATTTGTCTCCAAATTTGCAAGCTATAACAAGTAACATAAAAAAACCATGTAATCTTTACTCTTCATAGTGTGAACTTTGAACGCTTATAACGTGAGTGCGTTCACTTTCGGATGCTTCATATGATGACTATGATAAATGTGTCACATACAAATTGTGGTGTTGTACACCACTGATTTTATTACTACAGGTTAATCGCATACATACATACATACATCATGATTTACAGTGACGTACGTCGATCTAATCTAAAGTATCGTAATTTGAATCGTGTACATGAGTATTTTTTCATGTCATCTTTATACAATTCAAACATCCTCAATTATAAAATTACAAAATTAGTTGGCAACATTGGTAAGTTTATAGTTACCTGACGTGGTGTTTAATAGACGACGCAGTTCTTTCAAACTTGGCCAGAACGCTACAAGTCTTTGGTTACGATTGACTAATAGCTGAAATTGTCACGTTGTCAAATTACATAGGTTACAAGAAAACATAGATTATTAAAAGCAATGATGAAATAACTTACTCGTGATGCCATAATAATTTAAAACTTATAATCAAAGTCGAGCTCTTGTTATGATGATGACATTACGAGTTGGAATCCGCGATTTTGTTTGAGTTTTTTGTTTTTCAGCAGAAAACGCGAACTCGATAAACGAGGAATTTTGGTGGCGGACTCATATAAAACTGTATTGTTTTTTTGTTTTTATGTAATTTTTTAATAGCATATTATTAATTAAAGTAAAATTAAAAACTAATAACATAATTTAAAACTAAAATTGAAATATTGGTATTTTAAAATGAAATAAAAAAAATTTATGTAAAAATTAAAATTCTGCTAAAATTACAAACTTTATAAGTTATGCGATTTTATTTTTTAGTTTAAAAATAATACCATAATATAATATGATGTATAGTTTCAATAAAAAATAATAATAATAATGCCAGTCTGTTTATTATTGAAATTCTGCTGAAATCACAATTCACCGACTGTTTTCATTCCGCGTTTTTATGCAACGTTTCGATGGTGGAACTTGTTTGTTTTCATTGAAGATCATCAACAATTTGACGAAAACTTTGGCATTTGTTGTTAACCAAAAATGGTTTTCACTTCATTGACTAATTATGTTGTAAGACATAGTATTAATATGGTTAGATCTCCCACGAAATTTTGGAAACGAAGGAAAATATTCCGCTTATCAGCTGTGAGTAGGACTGAACTGAACTTTCAAATACAGTATTGTACTACTTTAAAATAAAATACTTAAAAAACCAATTTATTTTTTTATAAATTCTTATTAAAGTTTTACTATGGACGATCTCGAAATATCTATTCGTTGGCTATCCGAAGACTACATCACGCACTTCTAAGATCGACTACGGCAGCTCAAAACAAAGACAAAACGGCGCATGGGGTATGTCATCGTAATGCTTACCGTAGAAACGATATATACGTTCAATGGTAAACTCAACACATAGTATATTATATATAATTCATCAAATGAGCATTTATGTTTTAATAGTTTGAGCAGTTACGTATCGACGCATCTTGCCATGAACTTGGCACGACCAAAGACCACGTCTTGGAAGGATTGGCTCGGGTGAGTACGATCAGCACCAGGACGCAGAACCTGCGTAACGGAATAACACAGTTCAATAATTTACTATATTTCGATATATATATTTATGTATAGTGCAACATCTTTTTGAATACGAAAATGTTGAGTCACTTGGCCATCTATGAACCAAGGACATTTAAGGTTGGTATTTAGTAACTGAATTAATTTTATATTTATGAGTAGGCCTACCGTATTTTTTTTTTAATATAAAACGTGTCTTATACGAGATTTTACACAAGGCACTCTCTAGCAGCTGCAACTTAAGAGTCGTGTTTATTTTAAATCTGATCTCAATACTAGACTTACACGGCTGTGAGCCATTTCTTAGGTGTATCTCATGTGGGCGTCTTATAATACAAATTAAAAATTCATGTTGTATGAAGTTTAAACTGCACTATACTGGGAGTTTTATGCATTTACAATACAATCATTTTATTTATGGTTTACTTTTTATTCATTTTTAATGTTTGTATTTTGTTTGCCAGTCCTTGGCCAAGATCGGAATGGCCAAATACAACATTGATCCACCCAACAAAGCGAATCAAATCATCCCTGCCATGCCCGATGGAGTCATAACTCGTGGAATGCTTTGAATCATTGTGTTCTGTTGTTTACATAGCTGAAACTTACTTCATGCTCTTCGTCGATGATTTGGGTCGAGCAGTCCTGGTGTGCATGTTCGAGTCGTATTACGTAGATATTTTGTACATTACTTGAAAAATAAATTCTAAGTTTGTTTAGATATTTTACTTTCAAATGTCACTTGTACGATGTCCTACGTGGTATTGATTTTTTTTTGGTGCAGTATACACAACATTCCTAAGAGATCAAATTTTTGTGGTCAAATTTTAACCACAAATGCTACGCTACGCATCAAAAGAAAGCAACAAAAAATTTTTTTATAAACATGGGTCTAGAAATATGTACTCATTTGCATACCTACAACGATTGTGAGACAAATATTCCTATCACTTATCGCACTTGTCCTTGTTGTTCTCTAAAGGGGAGCAGATAACCAAAATGTAATTTCTTCATACATAAAATGAACTGATACTTAAATAGTCCATTTTCTGTATATACCCGTATAATTGTACAACTATCGATCAAATATTTTTAAATCTCTATATTGAAGAAGACAATGCTAAACGACGTATACAGTGCAGCAGCTCGTTCCAATTCTAGTAAATACTATAAGGATATTGTTTAGTAATTTTAATTTGGTCATTATTGCTGAGGTGAATTATATTTAACTTCAGTGTGGAGGGGAAATATTTTGATTGATGAAAAGGATGAAATACGTTGATGTTATAAAGATCGATTTTATGTAAACAATAACCGATGTAAACATCATGACTTTGTAGGAGTAGCTTTGTTCTGGGTCCTGGTGTAGTGACTTACTAAAGTCCCATTCATGCATTTGTGATTGATATCATTAACTAAAACTGGAGCATTTGGTACTAAATTTGTCTCTTTTAACCATTTATTTACAAAGTATGCAACGAAGGACTTTGGATTTCTTGGAATCAAAGTGGCTATTTCACTTCTTTTCCTTAGGAATTTTGTTACCTTTTTTTTGTTGAGAAAATATGCAATAATATTGGCTTAACAAATATGATTCAAACAAATTTGTGTCCAGTCCATTCCTTTATCAGATGCATAAAAAAATATATGCATTTGCTTCTTTTTGGTTGCTCTATTTATAAGCGTTCACACAGGTCAAAATCTTGCAAATGTTACCTGTCCTGAAAATTCATCAAAGAGAACTGGTAAAAAATCATACAAATGTTCTCCCTGCCAACAAGATCTTTTCTGATACATATTGCTTGAAATATCATCAAAGAGTTTGCACAGGTGAAAAACATTACAAACTTTCCACCTGCAAAAAGAAATTCTTTTGGGGTTTGTCCTAAAAATTTATCCAAAAGTTCACACAGGTGAAAAACTGAGTAAAATACCAATCAAATGTAATATCCGTCACATGATCTTCATTCAGCTATGTTATCAAAGTGTTCACACAGGTGAAAAACCTTATAAACGTTCCTGTCCTGAAGATTTAGCAAAGAATTCACACAGGTGAAAAACCTTACAAATAACCCTATCCTGAAGATTTAGCAAAGAATTCACAGAGGTGTTACCGGTTCAGAACATTAATCAAAGAATTTACAGAGGTAAAAACTTAACAAATGGTCCCTGCATTCATCAAAGAATTCACACAGGTGAAAAACCTTACAAGTGTTCCTGTCCTGACAACCCACCCAGCAAAGTGTTCACACGAAATGTTGAAAAAAAAGTACAAATGTTATATTTACAATGAAATCTTTTCTTGTGCACCTTGCTTGAAAGATCAGAGTTCAAATAGGTGATAAACCTTACTAATGTTTTAGATTTTTGACTGATTTGAATTTCGATTTTTACTATTTTGGAGTTGTGCCACATTTAATTAATATGACACGATATTTTATTTTTGCGCTTTTTGAGTTACATGAATTTTTTCATTTATATGCGATGTTTGAGGCTACACTCGGTTAATAAAATTTTAGATTTTTGCACACAAAGAATCCATGCTGCATCCATCATGGATATGCTTTCTCTTAGCTTAGCTACAAAAATTAAAGTAAGAGCTTTTAGCAGCGTTATTTGGATGGAGTTCAAAGTTTGTTATTTTAGTTCAAGTTACCGAATGAAGCGAACTTAACTTAGACAATGAGCATTTGTATATCTTCTAATTTTATGGGCAAGAACGTACGGCAGTAAGTCTAGTTTTATTGGTACGGTAACTTGTGCTTTGGTTGTTTACGCTAGAACTTTTCCATTCATATTTTTAATAATCTTGTGTACTAAAATTGTTGTGAAACAGATGTGGACATCAATATCAATGTTATACTGGATATATACTTTGGATATATAGATACTTTGGTCTTTGTTTCCCCACTTTGGTTATGCATCTTAGATTTGACCATGAATGAAACTGGACTGGAGGATGAAGAAGAAATAAAATAACTCTGGGCTTAGAGAGTGACTCGCCTCTGCTGGTTACCATTTCGGGGTCAACCATCGTTTGCGACCGGAATGGCACATTAGTAATGGGAGAGGGAAAGGAAGGATGGTTGTACAGGAAAAAAGAAGGGGGCTCATTTTTTGCCTATCTCGAAGACCCCATATATCCACTGCCCATGGCCGAAATTTTATTTTTATTGGACTTAAAAAAAAAATTATTATTGAACTTAGAAAAAACTTTGTATTGAAAATAAAACTTATTAATAGACTTAGTCTTTATTTATTCACTACTTTGAAATATTGTACTTATATTGCGTTCCATTTCATCAGTGAAATACTCCACGGCAGGAGGTTTCCAATATCACTGTACTCCAGCAGATACAGTTGGAGCCTATGTTGCGTTTCATCGGCGGTAGATTTCATGGCAGGAAGAAGAATCAATGGACTTGTAGTACTCCTTTTCTTTTGGTTCGTTCTTTTTTATACAAAAACAGAGATCAACAAAAATTCCTGAATAGTGAAAGTTATTGTCTAATTGGTTTGTTGGTTGCATCAAAACTCCGCCCCCATCATCCCACGTTCATCATGCCCAAATAAGGAGTTGTTTTCCTCTAACTTTATTAAAGACAATACTATTTCATCCCAGCAGAAATCATGGGCCCGTGACCTCAAACTGTGATATAAAAATAACTTCTTCTTTCCTCCCTCGCATCCCAAAATCACCGAAGCCATAAAATCGAGAATAATAAAAATTTTTAAAATAAAACAATAGTAATTCAAAACACTTTCTAACTTAATTAAACTTATAAAAGTAACTTAGAAAAACTTAGAAAGTAATCATTAAAAAGAGTACAATACTTGAACGGGCGATATTGGTTAAACCATGCACTCGTGATGCATGCAGTGCAGGCATGCATCCATGACTATTGTTGTGAACTAATATAAGTGAAATCATGTATTAAATCTGTGCTTTTCAATCTGGCTTTCGAGCGAATAACATCGTGTCTCTGGATGTTGTTCTGTAGTCGTAGGCGTCTCTCTCCTTACAGGTCATCGGATCGCCGGGCCTTTAAGTGTTACGTGTTTGCTTCCAATCAGGTATTTCCATATTCATTTTAAATTAAGACATGTTTTACAGTTCTATCATGGGTAAGCAAACAACTTACCCATGATATAATTATCAAACATAATTTCAACGTTGGGTATAGAATCTACAGCATTTTTCGATTATATTGACAATAAGTGTAAAACTTATGTACACTATACTACTGTGCACAATCATGAATAACTAATTATCCAAGAAGTTATTAGAAATCGTTAAAAAAATTCTTCACAGTGCAGTGGAAGTGGAAGTTCATTTCACTGCAAGATATAGATAATTAATACTGTTACTGACTTGTGAGTTTATTTATGGACTAAAGTCAAGCACTAAAAAACAAAACTTAATAAAAACAATGTACTTTGTATACTACTGAAACATGTAAGTACTGTAATTAAAACATTATTAACAATGTAAACGTTACCATAAAAACTCGAATTATGCTAAAGCTAGTTCTGACTAGTCAAAAAAATAACGTTATTCCCAATCTCGCAGTGAAAACTAATTAAACAAAATCCTTTTATCATCCAGTTGAACTGCAAA
>JAQIWH010001987.1:0-27358 GCA_034695005.1 Cryptops parisi
TCAAGAAATTGTGCTGGGAATAATGAATTCAACTTCATCTTTTGCAGCAAGTATATCCATTAAACGCTTCCGTACTTGAATGATTTGTGCTGCTAGCTGCCCGTCATTATGACGGGCTTATCGTCTACTCGTTTAAGCATAAAACGACATGCATTATAGCAAATGTTAATAAACCCAACGATCAGAAGTGAATGTACAGGTGTTAGACCTCACTCATCCGGAAAACTTGGGACCCAAAATGCCGGATTAGTAGATTTTCCGAACCAGTGAAGCTTAGGGAAAAATGACAAAAAATGAACAGTAAACTTTAAAAAAAAAAATTATAAACAAAAGTATTCACTGTTACTTTTACTGTAAGTTCAACAATTATGAACTGAAAGTATTTCACTGTGAAATCCAATTTCCAAACCATCGATGCTCATGCTGGATTAGTGAATTCCGGATGAGCGAGGTCCAACCTGTATCTATAATTATAAGAGTTAAGATTCGAACACCCACCTGTACGGTAATGCTGTTTCATGTGGAGCAGAATGTTGTTAAACGCGTTGTACGGGTTCGTGCCGTACTTCTCCCGCCACATCATTTCACTGAGGAACGACTGGATGACGTCAATCCGAAGCTGGGTCAGGGTTTTGCCAAAGATCGGGATGACGTATTCCTGGAGGTACGACAGAGCGTTGAGCACGACGCTGGGCGAGCCCTTTGTAGAGACGACCACGTTGTAGTGTTTCAGCTTCTTCAGCTGCGGCGGGATCTGGATCCCTTCGACAGAGATGGTGGAGTGCGGAAGAACAAACACTTCGAGAAACAGGTCGATTCGGGGTTCGCCTTCAAACGCCTGCAGGGCAACCAATCCGGAGGGGCGTTCGTAGATGCAGCCCAGAAACACGGGCGTCATGACGCTGGGTTTGAAGATTTTCGTGACGACCAACTCCACGGGCCGTCGGACCGATCCGCCCAACTGGATCAGCTCCTTCACTTTGACGGAACACACCGACCGGAGCTGGGCGTAGGTCGACCGGAGGCAGTTGGTGTCCACTTTGGCCAGTTCGAGGACCTTCAGCGGCTTGGTGTTGCACGACCAATGGTAGATGATCTTCAGCATCTGGTAGAAGTCGTGGTCGGTGTTGTCGAAGAAGCTGCCGTGCTGGGCGGCCCGCGTGAAGTTGCACGACGCGCATTCCCAGCGGTATCCGCTGTTCACGTCGCTGACGTTTTTCGAGTTGAACACCAGTGACATCTCCTCGGCTTTGTGAACGATGCAAAACTGGTGGAGCTGAAACATGCCATGTTCGAAAAGCCA
This sequence comes from Cryptops parisi, assembly GCA_034695005.1. Taxonomy (NCBI): domain Eukaryota; kingdom Metazoa; phylum Arthropoda; class Chilopoda; order Scolopendromorpha; family Cryptopidae; genus Cryptops; species Cryptops parisi. The sequence goes on from JAQIWH010001987.1 coordinate 1,304, forward strand.
TCGCACCACAGATGTCAGCGATTGGTTGAAAATTTCGTTCACAACTTTGTCTGTAACGAAGACAACGGAGATCATAATCCAAAAAATACAACAACCAACACTTAAGCTCAAAAGCATAATTTCTTGCCCCAGTGAACATAAAAAAAAGATACGATGAAAAACAAGTGAAAAATTGCAAATATTTCCACCTCACTGACCATGTAGACCCTTTTTTTAACGCATCCACGTTTCGCCTCCCTCGTAGTGGTTTCGTCAGATAAAGAAAAAATAACAATAAAAGATGCGCGAGGGGAAAACAGACAGTGGATGGTTAGTAATGGCAGTGTAAACAGTTCAGATGTCTCTTACTCTCTCTTCCACGTTGCCTACCTTTCTATCCACGTTTCGCCTCCCTCTTAAGAGGTTTCATCAGATAAAGAAAAATAGAAATAAAGTATGTTTAAAGTGAGGAAAAGAAACACAAAATGGTTAAAAATGGCAGTGTTAACAGTTGAAATGTCTCTTCTACTCGCTCTTTTGAACTATTCCTTTTTTCCCCCAACCTTTTTATCTTATCTATCGAAGCCTGCAAGACGGAGATGAAACGTAGAGGTGTAAAAAAAAAGAAATAAAAGATCTCCCCAGTCAGTATAGTAAACAAATTTTCTTTTAAGAATTTTTTTACCGTTGAGAGAAAACATTTAAGCGCTTGAATTTTTCCGTCGACGTTACCTAAATGGGCTTGCTTGTTTGTCAAGACGGAAAACGATGCCAGACGCTGCGGTTTCACTCTAACCGAAAGTGACGGGAAATTGGTCTCGTCGTGAAGCTTCCTGATCTTCATTGCCGCCGGCGTCACCTCGTCCTTGGCTGGATCGCTCAAGCTCAAATCAACAAATATCGGCGCAGGTGGCATCGGTTTCAGGACTGGCAACGCTGTAGCGTTGGGGGCTGATATCGCCGTTGTCTTGATGACATTGACAACCTGATGTCCGAGTGGCGAAATGTTGCTTTTCGGCAACGCGTTTGATTGATTGGACGACGAACCTATGATTTGCATCACCTGGTTTCGTATCGGGTTTTTTGACTGATCGATAATGCCCACCACCGAACCGGCAGGTTTTTGAGCAGCGACCGGGTCCTTGGCATTCTGTACAAAGGTCGTCAACGCAAATGTAAAAATAAAACAAAATCCATAACTGGTGTTGATCAAAACTTGATTCATAAGAAACAATCCAAATAAACAATTGAAAAACAACAATCATAAACGTGTTGAGCGAATAAATTTGCGTTAAACAGTACATCAATATAGAAAAAAAAGCCGCATACCACAATACCCAACCACTAACTAGCAACAAGTCGACATATTTTCCAAACCAATAATGAACCCAACAGAGTATAGTGTGAGCCGAGATATGTGGTAGACTACAAGTATTATAGATGCAAACGTGACCCAAGAACTTTTGAATTTTCGATTTTTAAAGTTTTTTCAAATGTAAATTATCAACCTGACAAAAACATGCCGAACTCAGTCGGATAGCCGAGGGGGATGGTCTTCATTTCACTTTGTTCGACTCCTACATTCGTTTCACATTTGTTATCACCATTGTACCAACGTTGGAATATAGGTTTGCAAAAATTCGATTTTCAAAATAAAAATTCAACGAGTTTCGTTCGTCGTTCTGTTGTGAATTGTTTGCATAGGAATGATTCCGCGTAAAAAAAAAAAAAGGCATGATTTCTTAGGAGAAAATTTAACTCAAGAGTCATAGAACTTCAAAGTTCAACTAGTTCCTGGAACGGATTGTGTTTTAAGTTCAAGGGTTCAAGAGTATCCATATTGGAGCAATTTAAACAATTGTAATATCATTGAATTTGTGTTTGAATTACCATTTTTTACTGGCTTCTTGGTCACTACATTGCTTATTTTCTACAAATATTTTCAATATGCTATGATGCTCGAGTGTTTATATACAAAAAGTATTAAATAATATTCAGATTGATATTCAGATTAATTTAAATAACAAGCATATCGCTACGTCAAAGAACAACCAAACGTTTAAGTCAACTCTTGTTTGATAGCAATATAGACAGTGACAAACATTTCGATTAATGCTATTAAAAATAAACATCATAAAACTACTAAGTAGACGTGTGCTGTAGCACGAGGGCATGAGACACGGGTTCCAAGTTAGTAGTACAAACTTTATATTCGTAACTATGAAACTAACATATTTGTACTTTTTACTTTTACAACCACCTCCATCTAGTGACGGGATGCTACAATTACGATAATTATAACAACCACAAATAAAAGTTGACTTGAGGGAGAATTCAACATAATGGGTGAGGCTAAAACGTCCACAACACATAGGCCTACTTCACAGATCTGGTTCATTATTATTATTATTATTATGATTATTATTAATGCCAAATACTAAAGCAGGGAATAGGCCTGGTATTGAATTAGGCCAAGTAGTCAATGGAGTTAATACTCCCATGTGACTAGCCTTCCATTTGAAATTAAACAAGTTTTTGCTTGCTTTTCAAAATAAAACGAGTCAATTAACAAGATTGCTTATTAAAACAAAAAACCCAATAAGATTATGGCATATAGCATTCACCGGTTTTTGATTGACGGCATATGCCTCAGTGACACTCATGACACTAAGACAAAACCATAGACACCTCTCATTCATCAAAATCCATCTAGTTGTTTAGCCTGTAGGAGTGGAAGAAGAATCATATACACGCATACAAACATACACCATAAAAACATAACCTGCCTTCTTGCGCAGTCGAGCAAAAAAGGTACATTAATAAACATCTTTAGCTTAGACACAAACGAAGTTGGTGTGCTTGTTATACAAAACTTGTAACATCAACATTGCATTATATCAACAAAGATCGATCGTCGTGTGTTAGAAGTTGGAACCAACATCTTGTTCTAATACCACATCAACATTCAGAATACTTGGTTTTTATGCCCATGATAAAATCCAAGAAGTGATACAGTAATATACAAATAAAAAATTAAACAGCACAAACAAAATGAAAATTTATATCGTGTTTATGATCGTCATACGTATCTCAAATTTTGCAAAAGTGATAAATGCAAAAACAACTTACCGGATTCCTCACTGCAGGCCGTTGAGTGGTACCCGTTGTGGCGACGACGCCTAATTCATAATGAGAAATGAAAAATTATAATTAAAAAACAACAAACCGTTACCGTCGAAAACATGTCAAGTGTGACCCGAACTCAATTCACCTGAAGTTTTGTTGGGCACCGTTCCTACAATCAGACCTGTCCTGGTATCAAAAAGCAATTTGTAACCCGCTGTAGGCGACTGTACTGGCAACTATTTAAAATAAACAAATTAACAAAACATAACAAATGTTTTAAAGCCCTACATGAACATCCACTTACAGTGTTTTGAATGATGTATTGTGGCTGTTGAGGTTGTTTGGCTGGAAACGCCATTCTCGGAATGCCAACTAACGATCCGGTGGGTGGTCGGACCACCAGCTGCCCTTGCTGTAAACCATTGTCAGTAGTCCGGAGGCTAGTGTTAAAAACGTGCATTTTAACACTACTGACCACAACTGACCTTTTGAGCGTTGTAGGCATCGCCGGAACTACCCATGAGCCACCATATTAGATTTCGACCAGAAGCACTTCCCGTTGCACATTTTTTTTTCAATCAGAATTTCAGTTTTTTTAGTTTTGTGCTAAAACTGTAAGTTTTACAAGTACAAAGCGTTGAATAGTTTATATTTGTTTTAAAAATAGCTTTCAAACTAAAAAAAAATCATTGAAATAGGACACTTCGTTCAAAAGTTAGAAGCGGTCAAAGTGCAACGGGAAGTGCTTCCGGTCGAAATCCAATATTGCGACTCCTGGGTAGTTCCGGCAATGCCTACAATGCTCAAAAGGTCAATTGTGGTCTATATTACGAGCTTGCAAAGTTGCACGCTTTTACCTATAAAAGTACAATTCTGGTCAAAAGTGTACCTTGGCCTCCCTACAGGGTCCGGTGCATAGTTCACGATCATCATCTTGGACGGATTCACCTGCTCTTGAGCTTTGACGGTCGCAATCTTTTGCAGAGCCTCTTGATATTCGATCACCGCTCGCCGGTGAGCTGCAATTTGAGATGGAGAAAGTTCGTCGTCCTGGCATTCCATTAACAGTTGGACATTCTCGTGCTGACTCTGAGCAATCCGCATGTTGGCTTTTTGCGCCGCCTGTCGCATGGGTCGCTCTCTAGTTAACATTTCGGCAGATTCTACCCAAGAAAAGTGCAAAAAAAAAATGCAAAAGTTAAAATCGTTTGATTTTGTAATTGTTTTTTAACATACCACAAGCAACTAGCAGTTTATGAACAAGTTCCAGTTCCAAGACACTCTTTATACATTTTGTTTGTTGTGTGTTAGGTTAAGCTATCTTCAATTTTCTGAGCTTTTGAGATACGTGTTGTTAGCCACTATTTTGAAGCGTTGAAACCCTGCACTAAACATCGACTTGACTGATCCATATGAGTTTCACAATAATGCACGTAACGTGCATTACAGTATCACAAACGATACATTACACCAAATTAAATTTTCAATAAAAATAACGAAAAAAGTTATTTATATGAATTACGACGTTCATTTAGCAAAATGTTCATAAAAACCCAGAATCGGCATATGGCGATTATTATAAAAATTAACTTCAAGATGACAGAAAAAAGTAATAAATGTAATCGAAATAAATAAATAAATAATTACGTCCCAGTCTAACAAAAAATATACATCAATAACAAGTAATAATGAGCTTTGCATATAATATAAAATACAGGGGGTGGGCATAAGTAGGTTAACAGTTGCAGCACATGGTTTTATACACAACCTTTACAAAGTCGTTTCTTAATAACATGAAAACAAAAATACATAGAATAAAACAAACTTCAACAGCATGTTCACCATCTGTGAAAGTTATTTTTCCATGCATGTTTGTACATATAGAAAGTGTGCATGTCGTAGAAACGTGTAATTACTAAAAAATGACGACCTTCATCAGAAAGCTATTGCATTGCATGGTATGTAGAGCTAGAGCCACTATCAGGCACACAGGTGCAAAGACGTTTTATAACGAGGTATGGACTAATATCTACCAAGTAGGCCTACTTATCATACCTGTGTGCCTGATTTTGACTCACTACAACACAATAAGCTTACTTCAGAGGAGTCACCATTGTACACATTACTGCGACACAGTGTGCATAAACGCATGGGAAAATAACTTTCACAGATGGTGAACATGTTGAAAACTATTTCATTCTATCCATTTTTGTTCACGTGTCATTAAGAAACGAAGTTGTAAAGGTAATGTATAAAACAGTGCTTTTTCAGCATAAACGAGGTTACACAAGTATACTGCAACTTCACTGTATTAAACCATGTGCTGCAACTGCTACCCTACTTATGCCCACCCCTGTATAATCTTGTTTTCAAATCAAATGAATTACGAATACAAGATTGATTTTACTGCAAATGGAACGAGGAACGCTATAGTTTACTAGCAAAAAAAAAAAAAAAAAAAAAACCGTCGAACATCATCCTTCGATATCACACCGTAGTAGTGTCTTTGTCAAGTAGTGTCTTGGTTTTTATTAAAAAATGCATGAGAGAAACTACACGTAACATGAATGTTACCGCAGGTACGCTCTGAAATAATGTCAGTTTCGTCCAAAGGACCGATCACATTTTCAGCGATGACAGTCGTCGTCGTCCTTTGATTTCTACTGTGAAGAGTCTGTTTTTCGTTTCTAGCATGCTGCACTTGGTAAGCTAGAAGCTGTTCAGGTGTCATGCTTCGAAGTCGGCGTCTTTCATCTCTGACAATCATCTCTCTCCGCCGTTGTTCCTCTGCAGTCAAATCGTTGGCTTCGTTGTTTGCGCTCTCCAGTCTGTGCGCTTGCTCTTCAGACATGTTTGCGATTCTTTGGATTTGCGCGTGCTTTTGTCTTTCCGTGGGGGTCCGACTGGCCTTGAGCCGTTTGGCTCTTTCGACCTGCTTTCCCCGATAGATAGCTTTTCTCTCATCCGACAAGTTCGCCATCCATTTTCTTTTCGTTTCAGCAAGATGTCGCCTTTGGGTTTCTGAATCTTGAATTACCCTGCGTACTCTAGCTCTTTCGGCATTCGCTTTCCTTTGAAGAGATCTTTCCTCATCGGTCATGTTTTGTCGGCGTACGCGCTGATTTTCAACGCGTTGCTTTTTGAGCACAGCTAACTCTTCCATGGTTCGGTGTATTTTTGGAAGCATTATTAATTCCAATGATTTAACAGAATAATGATATCCTTCCTCTCTCTAAAAGAAACAAATAAATTTATATATATATATATTTCTTTTTTCAATTTTGATTAACAAATTTCCTATTAAACATGTACCAGTATTAATATTAAACAGGTATATAGTTAGAAGTAAATAATATTTATAAATAAACCTAACATATGCTAAAATAAAGTTTTAGTTTTCACATAGGTCTAGCAATAATATAAGTCGGACTTCTTAAGCTAGTTTGATGCTGGCATCTTGGTACGCAACCACGGATAATTGCGCATTATACAGGGTGGTAGGGGGCACCAATACAAACAAACAAGTCCACATAAGCTTGTTTTTAAACCCAAGGGGGCTCACCATAACGTGAGTGTAAACAATGATACCTCATAGCACAGAATTATAATAATGAGCTGATGGAATTTGAAAAATAGCTCATTATAAGCTTATATACTGTAATATATATCTCAAAGTTGTGTATGTTACCATAACAACACAAATATAAGCAGTAAAATTATAGTACTTACAACTACTGTATAACTAACATGAATGTAGACAGTAACTAATATTAATTTAAATTATAACAATGAAGTATGTTTATACCTGTAACTACTGACCAGCATTCAGCTAGTTACTATTAGTATTAATAAACAACTAAGTTTATTAAGTTGCATCAGCGTTATTCACAGATTAAATGTTAATCACCCTAGTACAACAATGATTGCATAACCTAATGCAAATTTAATTTGATTTAAACAATGAAATGCATAAGGCAAATTTAAATTACAACAATCAATTGCATAAACATAAGCTGTAAGTAATCTAGACACCCCCTGCTACCAACCAGGGGGGTTAATTTCTAGTAATATAATAATAATCTCTAATAATAATAATAAGACTCGAGTGGTACCTCCTCACCAACTATGGAAGCGCCACACAGTGTGAAAATGCCGAAATCGATAGCTTACTGTAATGAATATTGCCACGCAATGAGAGTTAAAACAACAAATAACTAACAAAATTTGCAAATCAACACGAGTTAAAACAAAAAACCATTCCCGTCATTTTTGATGGGGTATTTACTAGTGTTACATATTACAGGGTTATTATTATCATCATCATCCTAAAAACCAACATGTGCCAAAGGTTTCGTAACGTTTTTCTTATTTTCATTATTATTAAACAAAATAAAAGTCAAGTGTCTCTCTATGTGCCTCTTTCTGTGCCTCAATGTTTCCATGACAACAACTACAAACAGATGTAACAACATACCAACACAAACATAAGCAATAACTAATGAGATGAAGTAAACACACAACATTAACTAACGAATGTTGTGAAGCAACATGAGGTATATCAATGAGTCATGTTGATGAATTTAATCAATTGCCTCCCGTCATCCACCTTTCAATACACTTAAAAGTTTATTGAAAGCAAAATAAGGAATTCCTAAGCCAAGGAATTCGGAATCCGGAGCCACGGTTTATTACACCAACTTAACAAACCTAACCACACAATACTGTACAAAGTATCAAAACAAGAAAAACTCATGTTCGTTAGTTACAGTAAGTCCTCGACTCATGCGGTTAATTCGCTCCGGAGGTTTCCACATAAGACGAAAACCGCGTAAGTCGATCTGTAGTTAAATACGATGTATTTTTTTTTTACATATATAGTGGTTTTAAATCATGTTCATGTTGGTTTAATAATATTTACTTTAGTCTCCATAGTTATATTACTATGGAAACATACTGCATATGGTCAAAAATATATTATAGACAAACTATATAAACACAAAATGGCAGGTGACACTATCAGCTGGAACTGACAGGGTATGTACGAATCTGCGTAACTTGAATCCGCATAAGTCGAGGATTCACTGAACTTATTAAATCCATCTTCAATTTCATTGCATTGCACACGAAATTCGACATTTATTTTTGTTTTTTTGCGTTTAAAGATAGTTTTGTGCACCAACTTGCTACCTGCAGAGTTTCCGATTCTGAACGTGTCGGACTAGAGAGACTCTACTGTATTATGTGAATGTATTGTGTTATGAATTCAAACTCAACAAGTCAATATCGAATAAAGTCAAGCACGTCCAGATCCAGGGTTTTTTAATACAGTAACGTAAACAGTGCAGTTTTCAGCCCTTTATGGGTCACTGAGCACTGTCACATAATAAAGGCACTTGTGAAACGATATAATACCATACCAATGACCCCTCACGTCACGAAACCATTATACGAAAACCTTAGCACCGTTATGCACGAGTAAATAGACACATGACATTCATCAATGTTTATATATATAAACGGTGTACAGAATACAGCACATAACTCCACAATCATTCTGTAACACAGCACGGCACGCGCACGACTGCGAAATTTTGTGACGTTCAATGTGTGAAACGTGTACGCCTTGCAGCCGTCAAACTTGAACAATTAGGTAGTCGGAGAGTTTAAATATGTACTGATCATAATGATTTGCGTGCAACTTACTCGTAATTGTGTCAGCAAAGCGAATAAAACGAAGACAACGTCTCGTCGTCCATCACCAAAGGAGGGCTTTTCGCCTTTTACTCACATCACGTGATTCCTGTCGACCAATAGGAAACGGCGTTCCATTCCGATTTCGCTTTCTTCTTGTAAACTCGATTAAAAAAAACAAAAATAAAGTTTTTTGTTTGTTTTAACGTTTAACTAAAAATGTTTCAAAATTGTTTATTAACTTCTCGTTCAATCCTATTAAACGTTCACAATGTTTAACAAATATAGTACTTTTCTGTTAACTGAGATGCCGCTTGTGGCGCTAGTGGTTAAAGTGGTTGCTTTTTAACTTACCTAATTTTAAGGAATCACCGGTATAAAAATACAGCTTAACAATTTTTGATTAATCTTAAAATTAATACTTTTTGGTTTGTTATGGTTGTATGTTACATACAATTTGTTACAATGTAGCTTGGTATTTTATGTAAAGAAAATAATAAACTAAATAAAAAGACAAGAAATCAAAAAATAAATAATAAATAATAGTCAATTATGATAATTAAAAAATTACTATTGTTTGGTCATAAAGTTAAGTCGTGGTTAAGAAACAAACAAACTAACCAAATAAAGCACCTTGCGAAGAATAATTTTCAATATCCTTGAGTAGAGGCTAAATTCGTTTCAAATTTCTATCACATGAGGGGAGTATTATAAACGCTCAAAATGCGCGGGAAGTTCAAACAATAGTTTTTAGTTTCATCCATTTTGACATACACGAAAAATAAATAAATCTCAACATAGTTGTTATGAAATCAAGTTTTTTTCAGTTACCCAGTTAGAATCCACTGATGGCACTGCAGGTCGAAGGAAGTGTCTGATCGATCACTATTGATTATTTTATTATTGTGGTAACACTCTAATACGGGGTAATCTATAATTTGCTTTCCGGTACTGAAAGCAAAAAAGTAAGATAAAGTCTGAGGACCAAATGACATAGCTGTAAAAGCCAGTCGGTGCCCTCGTTAAACCCCAAGTACCTACCTCCGGTACTGAATCAATGAATGAAGTCAATGCGGACGATAAAAATGCAATAGAATCTATATATAAAAAAATAAAAAATACTCTTAAAATATAAAATTAAAATGTCACTTTCTTCGTCAACCCAAAGAACGACAAGGGTAAAAAAAAAAAAAAAATTACTAAGACTCTACTAATTTTTTAAAATCGATCTGGATGGAAAAAAAGTTCCCATTCATTACGAATTTATTATAGAACAAGCAAAAATTATTACACCACTTTTGCAATGATTCGTTTTACAACACCCATCATCATCATCATCACTTGACATCAGTATCCGCATAGCAGTCCAAGATCGGAGGCATCGCTTCATCGTCGTCATCATCTTCGACATAGTCGTCGTCGTCGTTGCAGCTGGTCAGCACGGGCTCCTCTTTCTCCAACACGTCAGGCGACACGGAATCCTCTTTCTGCAATACGCCTGGCGACGAATCCGCATTACTTTCGCCATTGTCATTGCTCTCGTCCATTCTGTCGTCGTCGCTGTGACTCGCTGACGAAGAAACGTTTCCCGTTTCTTCCGCCGTCTCGTCTTTCGCGGTCTGGTTCAGTGCCGTCTCTTTCGTCCGCATGCGTTTCCTGTGAGTCCACCGCCTCTTTTTCCTAGGCGTTTTTCGAGACACCATCACGTTCTTTGACGGCCTCACTTGATCGCCGACCATCGCGCTCGGACACACTTCGGGCAATGTGGGGGTGTTGAATTCTTCCATTTTGCTGTCACTCTCGTCGACGCCGTCCGCTTGACCGCTGACGTGGTGCGGCGAAACGGAGACGACCTTTTCCGCCTCCGTTTCACCTTCATTGACAACCTCGTCAGTTTCGTTGGATTCGTTCTCCACCTCGCTTCCTTGACTAGGGTTGCTGACGTTGGAATCGTCAGCGGCAATTTTGGGAGGGTCCGTCGTCGGCTTCTGATCGGGTCGGCGCATCAAACCCAGGATGTTCAGCATGTTGGGATTTTCATCTGCAACGTACAGATGGATTAATACATGGTATTTAGTGAATCTGTTTAATTTGTATAGTTCTTGATATTACCTTGTTGTTGTTCCTCAATAGTTTCGAATTCGGGAACGTCCACTTTGGCATCCAACTCTTGCAACGACGAATCCACAACCGCAGCTTCGGATGGACCGTCGTCTTCGTCGTTAGATTCCATGTCCGATCCTCCGACTGTTGCCATCCGAGCAGCTTTCACAGATGGGTAACAAGATCTTTTGTTGCATTGAACTAAATGAAAAGCTATAACAAAAAAATATTCATTCACATTTAACGCAAGTCGATAATAACCGAGAACTGCATTAAATTAAAACGATTTTTGAAACGTACACTATCAGCGTACACTGTGGTAATGCACAAAGGCTTGTTAAACAAGAGTTAGGTAAAAATTTGCCAAACATTCTGCTTGTCTTCTTAACCATGTGAGAATATGAATGTTTAAAAACATGAGATAAAATATAGATCAGGGTATCCCAAAGTGTGGACGGCGAAACGTATCAAAATGTTCAAGTTATCTAGCTAAAGTTTACGTAAACTAAAAAGTTAAAGTGAAAATTAGAATAAGAAACTTTGCTCAGTTGTAGTGAAGTAGGCTGTATTAAATAACCAATTTACCCTTCCCCCCCCCCTTCCCACTAATAAACTTGGTGGGTATACTGTTTGTCACTTTCAAAGGTGGGTGTCGATTCATAAAAGTTTGGGAACTCCTGATATAGAAAAATATAGACTTACTAAATAGCCCAATAAAAAATGACGGAAATTTTTTTTGTTTGTTTTCATTACGCAATTTCATTGTTTTAACGCATGTTGCTCCACAATATTTGATACAGTTAGACTATCGATTTTAGTTGAAAGATTTGTTTTGAATTCATACAACACCATGTTTTGATTGAAAATTAAATGTATACCACCTGACACAACAATACAGAGATGGTGACATTACTGATAAAAGCAGCATGGTTTTTTAACTGCTTCCCCCAATGACACTGACAGGTTGTCAAATATTTCATGCCCCCACTCCAGAGTACAATCTACCACACTTCCGACTTTCAGGCCTTACCATTTTTCCGCAAAAAATGAACTATATACCACCCTAACAGTGAATTCCCATTTATATACATGTCGAACATTCCCCCATGACATTTTCAGTGTGCCCTTTTAGGGTGTCATCTATTTGCCTACCAAGTTTCAGCTTCCTACGCCTTCTGGTTTTCGCATAATTTTCGACAGGACAGAGGATCTGACATGGCTTTTATATTACAGATAGATAGATGGATAGATATTATACATACCCATCAGATTGCCTCGTTGATAGGCTTTGAATCCGCAAACGCAATGCATTGTGTAAGGAAGATAAACAGGCCACGAGCAGTCTTCTTTGCGACTGCTGTCGGAATGTCGCAATATCATGTGATTAGCGTAGGCTTTTCCACAACAGGTTGCATAATTGCATCTTGAGCAGCAGACGTATCCCCTGAAATCAAAACGGCAACTTTTGAACACTGTCTTTTTACACAATGCACGAGATCAACACAAAAAAAAGGCCTTAAACTTACAGGAAATGTTCGGGACCTTCCATCTCAGTCTTGCATTCCAAGCAGTGCAAACCTTCGAGAAGGTCCGGTTCCGTTTCGATCATCGTCTTATTCGTCTTGTTCGCACGGGCGGACGTTTTGAAAACGGAGTAACCACGATACGCGCGCATTCGCACCGGGGCTTCCCGGTCTTTCGTCGGCATGTTCATGTAGATTGATTTCGATTCGTCGACGAAATACTTTCTCAAGTCTAGAAATTGAAGAGCTTGATTAGTTTTAAACGAAACATCAACTTCCAAGTAAGGAACAAAAATTGAATGGAGCATTTCTTTACTTGTGTTGTCTCTGAACGAGACGTGGTCTTGTTGACGATGCTGTTTGGCGTCGAAGTTGCTGAAGAACATAAGGCAACACGCAGGACACTTGCGCATCAAGCTCTTCGCCTGATGTTTATACAGATGCATCCAAAACGGACTGCTGATGCCGTGGTTTTGAACCGTGGAGAATTTAATGTTGAACACTTGCAAACAGTAATGGCACTGGACGTACGTCGTTCCAGTATGTTCCTGCAAACACCAAAACAAATCACAAGACACTTTGACGGCAAGACTCAACCACTAAAATCCGTACGACTCGTAAACTTCCGACTCAAAACTCACCTGATGGAAGTGTTCGATGATGCGTCGATACATGGAGCAGCGGAAGTTGCAAACTTTGCAGACATAAGGCATTTCGGCGGCAGTGTGCATCATGTACATGTGATTGATGAGTACCTTATCGTCCTTGAACGCATGGTCGCAGATGCGACACATGAGTGACGTGGAGTCTTTGGAATGAACCTGGATCAAGAACAAAATTATGCATCGTATTTCTGTTTGGTTTTATCCTTTCGTTAATCGACATTATACAGGGCGAGTCCCCTAAAGCGTCCACCCCCGACAAATTTTTAGCTGTTTATTTTTTGAAAATTCCAATTGAACTATCGTCAGGTGTATCGACCATTGGCAGTCCAATGCAGTTATCAAAAGTGATCTTGAATTTCATTTTCAAGGTTATCCAATTTTTAACTTTTTTAATATGCATCCAGAACCCATACGTGATTTAGAAAGATGAAGGTATTCGCAAAATAATGCCAACGTACAAAAACGATCAAAAATCGACACGTTAAAACGGAAGTTATGAACGATTCAAGAATGGCACAGCAGCAAAGCCAACCAGGGGAAGCTGCAAAGTTGGCCAAGATGTTGTAGCTGCCCTTGGTTGGCTACGACTTAGACAACTCACCCTGTATATAAAAAAAAAAAATGATAGTGATAAAAACACTCACTGCCTCGACGTGGCACTGCATGCTATATGGTGTTTCGAATTCCCGGAAGCAGTGTTTGCATTGCGTCAAGTCGCTCAAGTCGAGATTCAACTGTTTGCTGCTCTCAATGTGCGCGTGCATGTGTCGCATCAACTTGATGTTGTTGTCAAACAGTTTCTTACACGGATGACACTACGGGTCATTAAAAAAAAGTAACGATGTTACTTAAAAAAGTATCAACGCTACTTAAAAAAGTGACAACAAGGCAGATGACAAGAAATAACCAAAATTCAACATCAACCAGTTTACCCTGAATTTTGCTTGAGCCTGACTTTTGTGGTTCCCGACAAATTCCGGAACGGCGACGTTCCCTTCCTGCCAACCATAATAATAATCGTCTAAAAGAATGAGCTTCTTCTCCTTCGGCGGCTCCACTGCCTTCACAACTTTGTTCGGTGCCGCTAATAATCTAGGGACATTGACTTTCGAAGAAACAGTCGGGATTGGGATCTCGATTTTCTTTTTGACGACGTTGTTCAACGCTGTGATGATTGGCATGTTAACCGGCTCGCTAGGCGGAGCAGGCAAACCTAATCCTGTAATTTTAAACATCAAAACGACATGAATTACCGGCAAATCACGATTTACAAACTTGTCCCATCCCAAGATTTTGCTTGTTATGTGGTTTGTGTTTGTTATGTGACTTATTCATGATGTGTATCTTGCATTCCCTGAGGTCTTGCAGCATTACATTGGCAGCTATTTTTAAATCACTGACCTGACACTAATGTAACTAGACACTGAATGGTCTATATATATATATGTGCAAAATATGTTTTTTTTATGCATAAAATTATCCCAGCATGTATCCCAGTACGTTAAAAATACGTTAAAAGTGCTTTTTAAACATAATCTTTATATACTGTCATGTACAGATATACTGTGTATGTTCATACATAATGCAAAATATCCATTTTTTGATGTATGTATAAATGTTTCGATTTATGCGAATTAAAACTTGTGCAATCTGAGTATTTTCGATATTAAAATTTTAAGTAATTCCACTTTGGATTTCGGCAATTTTCGATTTTTACATTGGACTTATGCGGTATTTTAGGATGTAGGCGATTCTAGTTTTATGCATTTTTGGTACATTTATGCATTTTTTAACTCTGAAGCATATTCTCATAAATGACTGTAGATGACAGTATATGTTCAATTTCCAGCTCGCCCACTCACAAACTCACAAGGGAAGCTAATATAAAGAGTATAAAAAGCCCGTCAATCGACAGGAACTTGGTGTCATCTGGTGACAACATTGGAACAAACGTTTTGAGAACTTGAATTTGAATTGAGCCAACAAGCTATAGGTAGACAGACTTACATTACAGCAAATTATTATAGTAGATACGTATGCATGCAATTAAAATCATGAGACATGCCTAACCTAACGTAAAATAGACTAAGATGAAGTTATGAAAATCAACGATATGAATTACCACATTAGTTTATGTTAGTAAATTGCACCAACTGTAAACTAAGACTCGCCTGTAATTATAAACCTACACAACATGAATGTTTCAATACATCGATAATTTCAACACTTGAAAAGTACCTGTGCGATAATGCTGTTTGATGTGGAGAAGAACATTGTTGAACGCATTGTAGGGATTCGTGCCATACTTCTCCCGCCACATCATTTCGCTGAGGAACGACTGGATGACGTCGATTCGAAGCTGAGCCAGCGTTTTCCCAAACATTGGGATGACGCGTTCCTGGAGATACGCCAGGGCGTTGAGCACGAGATCCGTCGATCCCCTCGCCGAGGTAACCACATTGTAGTGTTGCAGTTTTTTCAGCTGAGGCGGGATCTGAGGGATCCCTTCGACGGAAATGGTCGAGTGCGGAAGAACAAACACTTCGAGGAACAGGTCGAGCCGGAGTTCACCTTCGAAGGCCTGCAGGGCGACCAATCCGGAGAGGCGTTCATAGATGCAGGCCAGGTAGATGGGCGTCTGAATGTTGGGTCTGAGGATTTTCGTGATGGCCAACTCCACAGGCCGTTTCTCCGATCCGCCCAACTGGATCAACTCTTTCACTTTGTTGGAACACACCGACCGGAGCTGGACGTAGGTCGAGCGGAGGAAGTTGGCGTTCACTTTGGTTTCTTGTTGGACCTTGGACTGCTCGGTGTTGCAAGACCAATGGTAGATGAGCCTCAGCATCTGGTAGAAGTTGTGCTTGGTGTCGAAAAAACTGCCGTGTTGCGCGGGAATGGTGTACTTGCACGACGAGCACTCCCAGCG
This sequence comes from Cryptops parisi, assembly GCA_034695005.1. Taxonomy (NCBI): domain Eukaryota; kingdom Metazoa; phylum Arthropoda; class Chilopoda; order Scolopendromorpha; family Cryptopidae; genus Cryptops; species Cryptops parisi. Next base: position 17,320 of record JAQIWH010001987.1, read on the forward strand.
GTAGCCACCAGACAGATCGCTATCGTTTTTGGGGTTGAACACCAGTGCCATCTCCTCGGCATGGTGAGTGACGCAATACTGGTGGAGCTGGAACATGCCATGTTCGAAAAGCCATCGCACCAAACCCGTCAGCGGTTGGTTCAAAACTTCCTTCAAAATTTTATCTAGATCAACGAAAAAAATCATAAACCAACAATCAAGCTCAAATGCATAATTTCACATGCCGATGCACAATGATCATCACTATTAAAGAACCAGAAGTAGACCAGTGCTGTAGCACCGGGGCATGAAACAGGGGTTCCGAGTTGATAATACCAAGATTACTTCTATATGGTATAGAAATAATCTTTGGTCACACAAACTTTTGATTCATAACTACAAATGTAACAAATTTGTACTTTTTACGTTTACAGCCAAATCCATCTAGTGAAAGAATGCTACACTTATGACTGGTTTCGATTTTAACAACCACCAATAACAGCCGACTTGAGGGAGGATTCTGCACGATGGGTGCAGCTAGAGTCCATGACACATCCACAGATCTGAGTAATTCTTATTATTAATGCTTAAAGCAAGAATTTTATACCTTACTGACCGGCGAGCCCTAGTAGACCTTTTTTTTAACATCTTCACAACGTTTCATCTCCCTCCTAAAGGCTTTGCCAAGAAAAAAGAAAGGTGGAGGGAAAAGGAAACTGAGACACACAAATGAACCATGTACACAGCCATCATGTACCCCCCCCCCCCCCCCTGTGTCCGTCTTTAATTTTTTCCAACCAGTCACTTACTTGAGGAAGCCTCCAAGAGGGAGGCGAAAAGTTGTGTAAAAAATGGTATCCAGTCAGTTAGGTGAAAAATATTTTTTTACTGAATGAAAATATTCAGCTGTTTCAATTTTACACGGTTTTTGTCCGACATTACCTAAATGGGCTTGCTTGTTTTGCATCACTGAAATTGGCGCCAGACGCTGTGGTTTCACTTTGACCGAAAGAGATGGAATATCCGTCGCGTTACGTAGCTTCCTGCTGTGTAATGCTGCCAATGTCACCTCGTCCTCGGCAGGATCGTTCGTGCTCAAATCCACTAACGTAGGTGCAGACGACATCGGTTTCAGAAGCGACACCGCCGAAGTGTTGGCGGCCGAATTCACCGACGACGTTTTCGGGGTCGTCTTGATGATTTTGATAATCTGATGTCCGAGTGGCGAAACGTTGCTTTTCATGAACGATTCCGATCGGTTCTTAGAAGCATTCGACACTGAACCAATTGTATCTATTATTTTCTTAACCTGGTTTTGTGTTATGTTTTTCAGCGGTTCAGCGATGCTTACGACAGAGCTAACGGGTTTTCGAGTGACGATCGAGTCCGCACTTTTCCGTGCAATGGTACCAGTCTGTAATGTGAATAATAATAAGTGTCAATAATTTTAAATAATCGTAACTTCATATTTAAAATCGACAAAAACCGAGTACCAGTTCGCACCACTTATCATTAAAAAACAAAACTCGCGTGACAATTTTTGCACCCGACGTTTGAATAACAACGTTGAAGTCTTTTTTTTTGCATTAACAAACTTTTATTATTGCACAATGTACTTTTTTCCTAAAATCTTACAAATAGTACAAATACACAGTTGGCAAAAAAAATGTATTTCTAAAAAAAACTAACATTTTGTATATAAATTTTTTTAAAAATGTAATAAATATTAAAAAAATTTTGATTGAAAATATTCTGATCACAATCAAATAAAATAATAGTAATATGAAAACGTATGGTAATAATGAAAAATGACATTTGGCAACAATGTATTAGATAAAATGGCAGATATTTGTTTAGGCAAATAATGATGACAGGATTTTTGTTTACGTTATAAATAATGAAACGAATGACTGATTTTAGCTACCAATAAAATAATAAATGGTGGCAGAATTTTATAAAAATTATTTTGGCTACGTTCGCAATGGACGCTTTTTTGCTAAAAACACTCATAAACGTCCAAAACGTCGATAACCGATATAGGTTCTATGTGAATTAAAAAGACTTGTTTATGAGCGTTCTTTTACGAAAAAGCGTCCAATGTAGCCTTTGTGAGGAATAAAAATAATTAAAGAAAATTTTCAGAAATAATAATTAGAATAGCAGAATTTTCAGAAATAATAATTAAAATGGCAAAATTTTCAGAAATAATAATTAAAATGGCAAAATTTTCAGCAATAACAATTAAAATGGTAAAATTTCACAGAAATAATAAAATCAGCAGAATTCGTCAGAAATAATAATTAAAATAGCAAATTTTCACACAAATAACAAAAAAATTAGCAGAAATTTTCAGAAATAACAATAACTAAAATTAGCAGAATTTTAACAAATAATAAAATAAAAATTGCAGACGTTTTACGCAAATAATGAACGGCAGCAGAATTTCACAAAAAAATGACAGAATTTTACACCAAAACACAAATCATCATTATAAAAAAAAAAAAAACAGTATAAAGCAATTAAATATGTATAAATAAAAATACGATCATTTTGTACGATCCACGATCAAATAAAATTTGGCTACGTTCGTTTAATAACAAAATTGCAAGCATCGAATGCGAACTATTTCATTATACCCTACGTGTACACTACATTTCACTTTACAAGAGCAATAAATAATTGAAACGTTTACTGTACAATAACTGTACACTTCCATTGGTTAAAACCACCGAAACAAATTTCCACCTTCAACTTAACCAAAATAAATAAATAAATTTTTCAAATATACCTTTTTAAGTTCAGACCTTTTCACAAAGGACGAACTGATATACTCAGACTTATTACAAAACAAGCTACGTTGCGATTCAGCTCGACAAATCCGCGGAAGATGACATGTCTTGTTTATGAACGCCCGTAAAAAATATATATAATAATAATAATGAAACGACATAAACTTAAGTACATCAAGTCGAATGTGAAAAACACTCCCATCATCACTGAGGAAATTCCTCGTAATATTCCTCCTCGATCTTCCAGAAGAAACCGCGAAACAGACGAGCGACGCACAACCGTATCTGGTTGTACGTGTAGCTCGTCTGCAACTGGAGTTCCGACAGCGTGATGTGGCTGTGAGTGGTTAGCAGATCCAGCACCATGTCGATCATCTGACCGTTGAGGTTGAGCATGTTGCTGAGGCGGACGTAGTTCACGTCCTGCCCCAAGTACACCGAATCGATCAGATACAACTCGGCCGTGTTCTCGGTGATGTGCATCGATTTGGCGATGCCGCGCGTGTCTTTGCCATCTTCGAAGAGCTTCACGGCGTGGAGCTTGTTCGACGTCCGCCGCGGCTGACCATACAGCACGTGCATGCGATCGATGGACAGCTGGAAAAAAAGAATGCCAATTACGCTATCGTACCGTGGTGTTTAAACCTATGATGTTAAAACGTTTTGTTTTTTTCGAAAAGTGCTAAGAGTTCAAATTTCATACAGGTAGTGCATAGTCATAGTTGTATAACCAAAACCCTATACGTTCATTATTCTAAATTTTTTTTCGTGCATTTTTGCAAAAAAAAATATAGAATTGAAAATCCAATTATGTTATTTTTTTTTGGAAATATTTAACCCCGATAATATGAATTAAAAATCGAAATAAAAATCACATTACAATTTTAAAAAAAAACAAAAAATGAACTATATATATTTGCTCCCACAAGAATCTGGTTCGATTTGTACACGTACCTGAAACACACGAAGGCCAAGGAAAATGCTATACTCCGCTTCACACCAGGAAGAGCCGCGTCATTGTTTTAACCGTATATAATCTTTTTTTCATAAAGATCTCGACCGACGGTCAATGAACAAATCAAGAGTAACCGACATCCTGACATTAGGACGCAAACACCTGGCCAGGAAGGCAACAAACGGCAATGAAAAATGAACATAAAATAAAAAGTTCAGCAAATCAATCAAACTTACATGACAAGGTCGAACCTGTATGAAATTTGCCTCCATTATAAAGAAACAACAAAAAACAAACAAACAAAAAACACAAAAAAATCGTATCGCTGCACATTTTTTCCCCCGTCACGGTTGCCAACCATTTTTCTATATCACACAGGCATTTGTCACGACAAATCATCACCACCTAACTCCTGCATGAAATCAAATACACTTGTTTCAATAATCGTTGTTTAGGCCTATTGAAAATTTCAGAACATCACGCTGTACAGGATGTATCCGAATGGTGTGTACAAACTTTGGGAATAAAGGCTTGGAGCATTAACAAGCACAAAAATTGTCCGATGAACACGGGGGCGAAAACTCTTGCTTCTGGGGTTACGACGATTTGAAAGTTTGCCTACAATGGATGGAATGAGATTATCACGTCAAATTGCCTAGCTTGTTGGTTCCCATTACCATCATAGGCGACTTCAAACCGTCTGTAACGCCAGACTTAGGTTAGTTATTTAGGTTTTAGAGGCGCACCAACTGTCAAAAGGCTTGTTATAAGGCGCCCACTGAAACACAAAAATTACATAACACTATATAAGTTGGTCAAGACCCAACAGCTTCAAGAACCTATACACACGTTAGATGGTACGAACGTGGTTTCCTAGCACCTCCGGAAGCGTGGGAAGCAAAAGTAAAATTTACAGTCCAGTTATGTATAATTCGTATTTTAAGCTCTAAGACAATGGGCGTTACGAAGGGTACCTTTATTTTTTTTAAAGAATCCTACACATATAACAAGATATCAGAAAAACGTTGTTTCTAACCACACGAGTTGGTTAGAGGCGAATATTCCGAAGTGCATATTCCAAAGGGTTCACTGTTCACCAGAGATAGTACATCAACTGTCTCTGCTGTTCACCCTCTCATCTTATCTATTTAACGATCAAACACTTGGTCTTTTCCCCCCTTTTCAAGTGGAAGTAGAAGAAATGTGATAAAAACTCTACCAGAAAAAATTCGAACTTTCGCATCCAAGTTCTGTGATATTATGCGACATCGAGCCTTCAAAATTTAATAGACTGAATTATATCACGAACCATGTCCGTGTGTCAAATTTCACCTTTCTGGGATATTGGGGATTGAGTCAAAATTGACCGCTAAAGAGTTCCGTGCAAGCAAACAAAGATACAACGAATAGGCCAAGTTGAATGAAATGTTGTAAAAAGCAATTGGCGCTTGGTATAACTATAATACTAAGATTCGGTATTCTTAAACTTATATACCCATTCGCTAGCAATTAATAGTTAAAAATTTGTCCTAAGTCCCCACACAGCATGCGTTCCGGCAAATATTTCATTTACTTTCACCCCTGGTTATGACATGCTGATTTTTAGTAGGGATGAGCCATTCGAATCCCGCGAATCTTGAAAACTATTCGAGATTCGAAAACTCGAATCTTCGGGCTTTTTTCGTCAAGGAATCTTTCGAATCCTAACCTATAAATCTTTAAAAAAATAAGTTTTAAATCCATTGACGTCCAATAAAAACGTTCACTGACAAAACAAATTTTAAATTAACACTTGAAATTATCTTCGCCATCTACACTTTGTGATTTAAAAATGTTTTGTTACTCTAAAGTTATTAAATTTAAATGTCAAACATGTAAACTTATTATTAATATTCCATAATTAATATGTTTGTATCTTCTTATTGAAAACTTATGTTTTTGGAAACTATATCCTAAATTATTTTTTCATTGAAAACATTTCAAATTTGTTTCAATTAAAAAATTTTAATTTCAATTAGAAGTTATTTTTCCTTATTTCCTAACTATTCTTTCTCATTCTTATATAAAAGATTCGAAGGATTCCATATTCGAGAGATTCGGAGAATTCGAGAACCTTTCAGGAATCGGGTTCGGATTCGAGAAAATTTTGGATTCGGCCCATCACTAATTTTTAGTCAGCGACTATTGAAGTAACAGCCATGCCTTCACATTCGTTGCCATGGAAACATTTGGTGAGCAAAGCTGCTATTGCCAGTTATTATATAAAGATTACTATATCAATAAAATGCATGAAAAAACCACCTGCAACGTTCTAAAAACGACGCAAAGATACGATAATGAAAACAAAAAATCACAAATTAAACAGCACAGATAAAAAATAATAAAAATCCACACAAGTAATAAAAATATACAGTAGGTGGTGCTGTTCAGTGTGTTTACGATCAACATATCTCTCAATTTTTGTGAACTCAATAAATACTGAACGACTTACCGGATTTGTAATCACAGGCTGCGAGTTGGTGGCCGTTGTGGTGATGAGGGCTAATTCGTAATAATAATAATAAGCAAACATATTTTATTTAAAAATAATCAAGAAACCATTTCCATTAAAAATGTCTTAGGATCCAAACTCAATTCACCTGGAGTTTCGTTGTTGGGCATCGTTCCCAAAATCAGACCCGTCCTAGTATCGAAAAGCAATTTGTAACCCGCCGTAGGTGTTTGCACTGGCAACTATTTAAAATAAAACAAAAAAACCCAACAAATTAACAAAAACTAACAAACGCTAAAACGATTTAAGAACGTTTACTTACGGAGTTTTGAATGACATATTGTGGCTGCTGAGGTTGGTTGACTGGAAACGCCACCCTCGGAATGCCGATCAACGGTTCTGTGGATGGTTGAACATCCAGCTGCTCTTGCGGCGCACTACCGCCAGCGTCCGACACATGGTTCACAACAACCGTCGACGACGAATTCGCCTGCGACTGAGCTTTGACGGCCGCTATCTTTTGTAGCGCATCTTGATATTCGATCACCGCTCGACGGTGAGCTGCCACTTGAGACGGAGAAAGTTCATCTTCCTCGCAATCCATGAACAGTTCAATCTCCTCGTTACGATTCCGAGCAATCCGCATGTTGGCTTCTCGGGCCGCCTGCCGTTCGGATCTTTCCCTAGTTAACATGTCGACAAATACTATGGGAAGAAAAGAAAAAAAACCTATCTAAAAAAAAACGGAAAACTTATGTTCCTTCGATTCAGTATTTTCTATTCAACATACAGGCAACTCTCAATTTACGAATGAGTTTCCATTTCAGGATGTTTCATTATAAATTCTGGATGCGTTCACATTGGACACTTTCACATGCTAAAAGAGCTTACAACCGTCCAAAGGCTAGAAGTGGTCCTTAATCTTTTCTTTACCACGGACCCCCTTTGAATATCTTCTGTCGTCGCAGACCCCCCCAAAATTAATTTTGTCTTATCAAAAAGACTGGCAATTTTATTTGTACGATTTCTTTATTTTATAAGTATATAATTCTATAAGTCGTAACATTTCTTCAATCCTTCGGGAACTCCTGATTAAGAACCGATGGTGTACAGGATCTTTGTGAATTATGAACAGTTATCATCTTTGGATAGTTTTCACGATAAAAGCGTCCAAAGTGAGTACCCCCTTTGTGCGTTGCATTTTCTGAATTTTTAAAATATTTAACAGCGGACACTTAGCAGCTTACTTGAGTTGGAGCATTTAAAAGCATGCACTAAACATCAAAAGAGCCATCAGATAAGTCTCATATAGGTCATGATGTATGTCACATGGTTTATCGAACATATACGATACATGTCAAACAAAAGCTTAAAACAAATTTATCAAAACGAGATACTTGTAGAAAAGGGAAAAATTCGTAAATTGTAATTATGTCAAATTACATCTACTTCAAAACAGCAACAAAAAATAGAATGTTGGACCTTTCAACGTGGCGTGGTCTAAACAAATTTTTAAACTTATTTGAAACATGTTCGACGATTTGTACGTTGATTTATGTTCTGTGTTTATTCGGATGGAGTCACACAACAATTAGTGGCTGACCTAATAAACTATGTGTAGTTATGTAAAGCATAGCAAGCTGTATAATACTGGCAACAATGATTGGTTACTCGGATGAACTGTAGTAAACCATACGTAACATGTACGTACAGTACAAGATGATACATTAAAAAAAAAACAAGATATCAATTTAATACTTTATAAAGCGCTATTTCTCGTGAACGTTGAAATACAAACATTGTACGAAAGCGCAACTAACGCTCCTTCCAATGGACAAAGTCCATCCAATGGTCTCCATAGAATTTTTCTCAGCAACACACAGCCTTAACAAAAAAAAAATTTCTTCAAAATGACACAACCTGAATCCATCAAAATTTACTAAAATAAAATGTCATACAAGCTATTCCTACATTCAAAATTTCAGCTCTGTAGGTCATTGGGTACCTACCAACATACAACCTCAAAAAGGTCCAAGCGTGACAACACCAAGTGAAGCCAAATAAAAAAAATTATAATAAAAAGCACAGTAAAATCTCTATTAACCACCACCTCCCACCACAACTGCTTTTGTCTGGAACAGAACCCATTAATTTAATATTAATTACTAGTAGTTAGCCCGTGCTATAGCATGAGAAAAGTGATAGATGACAATATATTTTTACGTTTCCAACCAACCAACTTCATCTAGTGACGGACAAGCTACACCTCAACCACAACTGACTTCACGATAGGCGGCACTGAAGCATCCATGACAGACCCACAGATCTGGGCCATTATTATTAATTCCGTACTAAGTGACCGCCTCTCTGAATGACCACTTCTTTATGGAACCCTAGGTGGTTGCTTTAGAAATGTTTTACTGTATATAACAAATATAATCAACCTATTTTTTCAAATGAATCTGTAACACATATTTTCACTGCAAACTAAGTATACTGTACCGTGGACTAGAAGAAAAAACCATCACATGACAACATCCAATATGACAAGAGGAACCCCCCCCTTTTTTTTTTGCCAGATTGCATAATAAAAACTACACGTGAGATCATGTTACCGCAGGTACGTTGTGATAAAAAATCGGTTTCTTCCAAAGGATCGTCCAAATTTTCGGCAGCAACAGTTGCCGTTTTCTGATTTCGGCTCAGGCGACTCTTTTTCTCGTTTCTGGCATGCCGCGCTTTGTAGGCTCGAAGCTGTTCGGGCGTCATTCTTTGAATCCGGTTTCTTTCGTTTCTGGCAATTCTCTCTCTCCGATGTCGCAGCTCTTCGTCCGTCAAATTCTTCGCTTTGTAGATTGCGCTTTGCTGTTTTCTCTGTCTGTGGGCTTGCCGTTGCTCTTCCGTCATTTTTGCAACCCAATTTCTTTGGATTTCTGCGTGCCGTTGTCTTTGACTCTCTGTGACTGTCTGGTTGGCCCTGCGTTTTCTAGCTCTTTCGGCATCCTTTGCCCGAAGCTCGGCTCTTTCCTCCTCCGTCATGTTGGCGATCCATTTTTTTTGGCTTTCAGCACGCTGTTGCCTTTGAGTTTCCGTGAGGTTCCGATTTGTCCTGCTTCTTTTACTTCTCTCGGCAGCCATTGCCCGATAACGAGTACTTTCCTCATTTGTCATATTTTGTCGACGTTTGCGCTGTGTTTCGGCGCGTTGCTTTTTGATTGTTTCCGTCTCTTCCGAGGTCCGGTGTAATTTTGGAGGCATTATGAAATGCTTTATAAGTTTATTCCACTGTTTTAACAGAATGATAACGAAATAAAATTTTTCTCCAGTTCCTTCCTCTCTAAAAAAAAAGTGAAAACAAAAAAAAGTACTAGTAGGTGACAGGTTTCTTACATTTCTTTTACATGTATTTTTACTTCTGCCAAGAGGTACGGGTGGTGACATTAGTGGCAAACACTATCACTCAACATGTTGCTAACCTAATCTGGTGACTTATGTGTAGAAATTCCAGTTTAGGTTGGTTGAAAACAATACAAAAAGCAAATTAGCAATATGTTGAGTGATACAAATAGTCTGTGGTGGATTTATGTATGTTCAACCCCCTCCCCCCTCCCTAGAAAACGTTTAATGCCATTTGGATGTTTTCATGGAAGAAAAAACTGAGGCAAAAACGATTAAATTGTGCGTTTTTTATACACTCAAAACAGTCATTTGGAGCTCGAGTTACCAAGAAACTAGAGAAAACAAACAACGTAATTTTTAGTCATATACATCATGAAATTTCATGTGCCCTCCCCCCCCCCCCACCCAAACCCGATTCTAAATCCA
>JAQIWH010001988.1:0-27339 GCA_034695005.1 Cryptops parisi
CATCGAACATGTGATCAGCTGCAGCGATTATGTCATAATTTACATCGAACATGTGATCAGCTGCAGCGTTTACGTCATAGATTGATGATGTTTTGCAGGGTTTGTCATCAAATCATCGATTTTAAGAAACTTTGATTGGATGTTGGATTTTAGTGCACGAACGCTGCGATGCTTGGAATTACGGCCTGCAAACTTGCAAAATAAACCCATAACCAAGTACAAGCAAATAGCAACACTCGCTCTAACCGGAAAGTACTAAAAACCTTGACTTCGCCACCCATTTCCGGGCTTTTATTTATTTTTTAACGAATTTCATCATTATCAATTTTTTTCAGTTCTTTTTGATATTGTTGGTTCATATTTGACTTTTTTCATTAGCATCAAGAGACTGATGTAATGTTTTGATCTCATGCTCACTGTGATGATTGGGTTTCTGTTGCTATGGGAAAGGGGCAGGTAGGAGAGAGAAATGGAAATATTATTTTAGGATATTGTGTTTATGAATATTTAAGATAATATTTATTAATACACGGTGCCTCGTACTAAAGTGTATGTGTGTGTAATTATGAGGAACTGGAGTGTGCGATTGGTTTTGGAGAGAGGAGAGAAGGAGAAAGTTCGTGGAGACAACGTTATGCTGTGAGAGTGAAAGGTCGTGTGGTGTTAATGCTCGTTGCTGTGAAGATATTTGTTTGTGCAGTAAGTCTTCGTCGGATGGTCAGCAGTGTTTCGCTACAAACTTGTTTCGATTCCTGTTGTCCTTCCTCTAAGAAGCTACACCTTTTCGTTGAGTTTCTCCTGGTCCTTTTAAGATTTCAGTCGCGTAGTAGGGCATCGTCTGGATTTCTTCCAGCCACAAAAATACCACGAGACGTAGGGAAGACCGGGGAGGAATGGGACAAATTTTACAAAAGTATTTTTTGGGCAATATTTCAATTGCAAATTAATATCTTTTGTGGTGCTGTAGTTGCTTATACTTTCTGCTGCTTATATAAATTTTCCGGAGCATATTAAAAATACAGATCATTAGAAAAATAAATGTTTGTTTTTTTATGACAAGTGTCCCACTCCTTCCAAGTAGTGGGGAGGACTGGGACATGAGCAGAGAGAAATGGGACAATGGTTAAAATAAAGTAAAAAATCACTTTTACGATGAAAATTGCTGTTGAAAAAAGCTTTGCAAAATATAAATATTTAAATAAATAAGCAGTTGGTAATAGTGTGCAAAAAATTCAATTACTGTGTACTGATTTGGGGCATACAGGTCATTCTACAATCTACAGTATGAACAAAAAAGGTGAAACAAATCCAATTAAACTAAATATTGATAAAAATGTATTTATTGAGCACTCCTAAGGGAATTAAATCATCGGAATTAAAGAAAACACAACTTCACAGTAATTATCCCCTTCATCTACCCTATGGATTTCAAGCACATAAGCTGAATAGTTGGTAATTAATTGTAGTTGAAAGCAAACACTTAATACACACACTCGGTCTTTCGGAGTCAAAGTATAACAACGTGTCACCGTGAACTACACAAATTTAAATATTGGGGAGAAATTTAGATTTAGATTGTCCCATTCCTCCCCAGTCTGGCTCTACAAAAGCAAAACGGGAGCAGCGTACTTGGTGCCTGGATAACCACTGACTGAATTAGCCAGTCTTCTGGTATTCGACGAAGCTATTTTGCTTCCATCAGTTCGCTGTTAAGACAAAAAGATCTTAGTGCTGTTTTTTGTCTTGAGTTGGCAGTACACCGTCCCATGCACCTACTCGACTTCGAGTTTGTTGTGTCGGTAGCTAGCTATCCTTCGTCGTCTCTGGGTTCGTTGGAAATTGCGCGAAACCAGTGTGGTGCAGTTGGTATGATTGTGTTGGTGACACCAAGTTGGTGTTTGCTTTAAAATTAGTGATAAGATTTAGACTTAGTTGTTTAGTCTTATTGGTTGTTCGTTTAGTTGACAGAATCTTGCTTCTGTATTTGTTAGTTAAACAAATCTCTAGAAAGTTTTTCATTTGTTGTAATGTTAATTATCCTGATTAACTTTTGTGTAGCAAAGTCATAGAGGGATAAACTTTTCCTGATCCTAGTTGGAAGAGTAAACTATTGTTTTAGTTAATTTATTCCACTGCGAACTTTTGTATTAATGCAAAATAAATTTTAGTTGTCACTCCTCACTCGGAACCTCGTGTTTCCTTTCTCAGGTCCAACTTCCCGAGTAACATAACTAAGTCGGTGGTAGCAGGCTCTGCTTTAATCTTCCTAGGTAAGGCTGGCTCTGGTACTTTGATAGTATCACCGTATTGTAAAGAATAGCTTGGTTTAAAAAGTTTAAACTGCGGGCTTTCACACTCACTAGATTGTTCATTTGTAAGAATTACACTCTTAAGTAATTTACCCCCTAAATTTGAATTTATAACGAGGTAGCTTTGATTGCCCTTGAAGATGTTTCCTTTTTTGTATTGGTAGCTCTTGAATATAAAAATGTGAAACTGCATATTGACTCGTACAACAAACTTTGTTTTTTGGAATGTTTCATCAATTTAGTATCATAATTTTCATGTAGGGCCTACTTTCATTTTTCTGCTGAGAAATAAACAAAGTAAAAAAAAACAATACTAAACATTACAGTGTTACATTTTAAATGTAACAATTTTAAAGGTAGGTACTTGGGGTTTAACGAGGGCACCGACTGGCTTTTACAGCTATGTCATTTGGCCCTCAGACTTCATTTAAATCAGAAATACAGAAATGACGATGTGATGAGGAATAATGAAGTAAAGCTTAGTGCATAATTAGAATTTTCCGTCCGGAAAATAACGATTTTTCGAAAATCCAAACCAAATCAATCTCTGATTTCACAGATCTATCATTACCTATAGACAACACAAGCAAACGAATATTACTGAACAACATAATCGTAGTTTCAGTAACACATGCAAACAAATAGCTTTGTCCATACACAACATAAATATAGCTTTAGCAAAAAATCGAGTTATATCCCTTTCGACTTAAAAGATTGTCCACTAAATTTTGTTGTTTACAAATCTTTCAGGTATGGTTCCAGAATCGACGAGCCAAATGGAGAAAAAAGGAAAATACAAAGAAAGGTCCTGGTCGACCAGCTCACAACGCTCATCCACAAACCTGTTCCGGTGAACCCATTCCACCGGAAGAGCTCGTCCGCAAAGAACAGGACCGAAAAGACAAGAAACTTCGTAAAATGCTGGAAAAACAACAAAAGAAACTTCTAGCTAAAGGCATCAAAGTCGACTTGGAAACTCTTCGAAATGAACTCGAAACTCGGTTCACTCGACCCAAAGACGACAAAGGCAAACCAGACGACGATGAAAGTAAAAAGAAAACACCACCTAGCGATGACAAGTCGCAAAGTTCAAACGACTTGAACGATTTGCAACATCCCCCACCATCCAATCCCACGAACTGTAGTAACAAGTTGAAAATCACTTCAAACAGACTGACGTCGTTTAGCATAGAAAGCATTCTATCTATACGAACATCTTCGTCATCACCGTCAACATCAGTGTCCAAAGTGGAAATTTCCAAAACGACCAATGCAAAACAAAAAACCGAGACCAAAACGACTCACAAAATCAATTCAACAACCACAAATATCGTGGTTCCAATTCCTTTAGAACTGACGTTAAGAAAACCATCACTTTTCAGGCCAGTGGTCAGAGACGCTGAAGGTTCCAAAAGCAATGCGACTAAAAAGTTGCCACTTTCGAACATTTCGTCTTCTTACCAAACTGATGGTCTCGCAACGAGCGAATCTTTGAACTTAACCAGGTTCCCTCCCAGTGTACATTGTCAGTTCTGATGGTTGTTAATATTTGAAATGTTTTTAACACAGATTCACAAATTTTAAAAGTTTTTCCTTTTCGATGTAAATAACAAAAAATAAAACTATTTCCGAAATGTGAAAAAAAAAAGTAAGCGAGTTGAAACTTTTTTTTTACATTACAATCGTTCACCCTTGTAATCATGACAAAAATAACAAATAAGTAAAATAGAGTTTCCTACCTCAACTGACAAGATAAAAATCCACAACGGTGTTGTGTTGTTGTTCCCGTGAACAAGACCTTATTGAGAAGGTCGAAACGTTGGAAAAGTGAAGGTGGATTTTCACCCTGTCGGTTGAGGTAGGGAACTTTATTTTTACTATTTGTTATTTTTTTACAGCAAAAATGCATAAAATCTTCCGGTTTATGCGAGTTCCTCATATACGATTTCGCTAATAACTTATAGCAAATACAGGTAAGAGAAGTCCTTCCAGACGCTCGTTATATGCAAGAAATTTTCGTTCTTGTTGAGCAATCTATTCCCTTTTGCAATATTTTATACTTTATTTTATATTTTATACTGTAAATATATTCATTTGATGATACGATATTCGTAAAATCCATAAAAAGCAAGCTACGTGTCTGTAAAATCATTTCGGTACTTTTCTGTCAATTGTAAAGCCATTTATGGCGCTAGTAGTGGTTAGTGCTGGTATGTGTGACCGATTGTTATTTACAGTATATGTTGACAACTTACTAAGTTGGGAAAATTCCCGGCCGATGGCTGGGTAAACGCTCAAGTTAAAAAGGAATAACCGAACTTTAACGAACCTAGTGCGTTGTTATCATAAACACACGATCGATCACACATGCCAGCACTAGCAATACAAATGATTTTACAGATAACAGAAAAGATCTATCATTTCAAAATTGTAAGTCTTTTTTTACGGCTGTTTGTTTGTTTTTTGTTTTTTTAATTTAGTAAAAATAAAATTTAGAAACTTAAAACCAAACTCCAGTATCTAAAAATTTGAAAATTCAAGGTGCTCACAAAGTCTGCTTGAAATTTTAAAAATGTATTAAAAATACAATTGATTTTGTAAATTTAAATTTTGATCAAATTTGTTGCAATATATTGAGTGATTATCAACTTTTCATTAACGTTAAAGAGAAATGCCAAAATGACAGAATCTATGAAAGTTCTAACATATGATGAATAAGTGCGTAACAAAATCTGGTTTTATTTTAAAATTTTATCTGTTTTATTTTTAAAACACTTCTACATGTGAAATACTTTTTTTAAACATAAATACTGTACTCAATTCAGTACTAAACTTTTAGCCACCAACCATGTGTCATAAACAAGTGTAATATTAACTTTTGATAACAACATAATTTATTGCATAAATACTTACTACCAATATGGCAACAAATTTGATCAAATTATCCAATCAACTGTATTATACTTTTTTATATTATTTTCACTTGTGAGTGAGATGTGAATTGAACGTATACTGCCATCTACAGTCGTTTATAAGAATATACTGTATAGCCCAAGGTACCAAAAAATACATAAAGCGAGATCTGCATAAATCCATCGCCTAAATCCAATGTAAAACAAATCTCAATAATCGAAAAATTGCAAGAATAAAAAATAAATTATTCAAAATCCATATGGATCGAATATCGAACTGCTCAAAAATCGAAAAATTTTTAAGTTGCATAAATCAAAATCGGAATGAATCAAAATTCGCTTAAATCGAAACGTGCAAAAACCAAAAAAATGGAATTACTCAAAACTCGCATAAGTCGAATTACTCAAAAAATCGCAAAAATTTAAATTCGCATTAATCAAAGTTAAATCGACATCTGTATGTATATATAACAGTATGCATGGTGTTTCATCAATTTTTAGCAAATTATATAATAAAATAATATGATTTTTATTAAAATTATAAGCAGACTTTGTGGACACCCTACGTTGCTAATATTTTACAAAACAAACAGTGGGAAATAGAACCCAAATTTTCACGTAGTCGCCGAAGGCATGAATGTGACGCTGACGTCATCTACCTCCCACTCCCGTTCATTTGTCCCCAGAGTCCTAGTCGTTGGGCCTAACGACCCATCACTAGGCCCCAGATTACAGTACTAGTGTAATCGAAATTTTACACCAGGTTAAATCTCGTCAACTGGTGATGAAGCAACGAAAAGAACAAGAAAAAAAACTATCAGCCACTTACCGTTTGTAATTTCATTTACGTGCTTCGCCAAATGCTTAAATGTGAGAGAAGGGGGTTAAAGAAAAGGAAGTGTTCTCGTCTCTTTCTTCTTTTTCTTTCAAAAAATAAGAGTTTCATCTTATCACGTGATCCGTTTTTTTTTAGGGGTGGGATAAAGAAGAGATGTTGTCCCCAAGTGTGTAAAACTTCATTTCAGTGAGAAAAGCATTAAAATCCACAAAGTCGTTATTTTCATTTGTGAAATGAAAGACCAAGAAATGTGTAGAAATTAATTGCATTCTCTTTTCGAACAAAAAAATCAAAAGAAATCCACGTATTTCAAATTAAAAAACTCGGTGGTTATGATCAATCTCGGAAAAAATTAATTGCGATGATGATGATTTTTATGACGTGCAGAAAATTTAGTTTCCATAGTGTATCTTACGTGAAAGTTGTGATTTATGTCCGAAATTAAAGGTTAGGTTATGTATAGCTTATAACTTAGTTGACATAAAAACTCAAAAGATGTAGTGTAATGCAGTGCAAGTTAAAGAACTAAAAAATGAAGCATAGTAGGCCCTACACTGAACTGAAAATAAGTTGTATTAAAAAATTGAAGGCTTGCCCAGAATAACGTTGTATGTTACAAAAATTCAATATTGAGATTATTATGGAAACCCGTGCCTCATATATGGGCTTAGCTAGTGCCACCAATAGACAAACTCATACCTACCTAAAACATACATATATCACTTCTAATTTGATCACCTAATATGTAACAATGTGTTGTTGAATGCATCTTTTGCTATTTACTCAAAACTATTAATTGTTACATGCAACGTTATTCTGCGCAAGCCTTCGTCTCTAAAATAATAACTTTGATTTCATACAGGAAATGATTTAAATTTGAATTGAAAATTGAAAAACCCTATTTAAAACCTAGAATACTTTTATTTATGCGATTTTCCTAGTGATGAGAAAAGTCCTTTCAAATGTAGATTATATGCAAAAAAATGTTATATTGTATGAAATTTTGTTCGGTAGTGTACAAGCGAATAAGCGCTAATGTTTATTCATTTCACGAAAATTTCGTTACATGTGATTTTTGATATATGCGAGGTTTGTACGAAATAAGGTATATGTAAGTGTATACAGAATGAGTGAAAAATACGGTTCCAAGGAAATGCTTAGAAAGCTATTATAATGAAAATGTTAAGTTTTTGATATACCTTATAGCACTGTGGTAGGGCGCTTTACAATAGTAATATGTTCATTGTTCATTGATCATTAAATAAAATTTCAAAATCATCGCATTGATACATTGGAAACCATAAGTCGTATTTATAGCTACCAAGTAATGTTTAAAAAGTTGTACTTAATGGTTAATTTAATCATAATCCAGTGTCATTTAACTTAGTTCCAACAATCTAAATAAAAATAGAAATCAACAATAGAGCCAGACCTAAAAGCACTTTAGAAGCATCAGTGTAATGCAGTGTAATTTACTGTGTACGTTAAGATAGGCACTTAAGTTAAAAGACCAAAAACACTCATAGACCACAACGTGTTCTGGCTTTGAGATTCAGCCACAACGCGAAATTAGAGTCAAGGATCTTTCAAAAATGCGTTTTGGCAAAGTGAAAATTTCACAATGCGTGCAGCCATAACACGATGTTGATACAAAGCGCAACTTGCGATAAAATAATTGGCAACAAACAGAACTTACAATTTTTTTTGGTCAAATTAAATTTTAGTGATCAATATTTTTCTATACAATAAAATAACATTAAACATTAAAATAATATTACAAAAGTATTTTTCATACGACCCTAATTTTCCGTTGTGTCTAGTTTCAAAAGCCAGAAAGCGTTGTTATGGTCGTGTTATTCGCTCACTGAGCGTTTTTGGCTTTGAGCCTGACATGTACACTACACTGCATTACACTGATGTAATGTTGAAAGCTTTTAGGTGCTCTATCGTTTCTATTTTTATTTCAGTTGAATTGTTGGAGATAAATTGAACAACTTTGAATTATGACTAAATGGACCATTGGCTAAAACGTGTTAAATATGACTTGATAGCTAGGACTCGTGGTTCCCATGTAACAATGCGACGAAATTTGAAATTTCATTTAAAGGTCCATAGAAATAAGCAGGCTACCACTATTGAAAACATCCTTTTCAAGGTGCCATTATATCTCATACTCAACATTTTTATTACAATAGCTTTTCGAGTATTTTCGCTTTTTTAATTCACCCTGTATACTACCGTATATTAGAATTTTTAACATTCTCACATCGCTATGGTGAAAAAAATTGAGAACATGAGAAGCCATTACACATCTACACTCAGTTATTTGCGACTATTACAACCCCTTAAATAAAACCGTCGATGTTGAAAGTGTTTTAAATAAAAAGTTGTAAAAATAATCAACGCAAATAACAGCTTTTGGAACACTGTAGAAAAAAATACGCTGTGAATCCTAGTCAAGCATCACACCTCTCACGAAATTCACTTCACCTGACATTATCGAATTACGGTCCACTAGTTAACACCTCCCTATAACAAATATTATCAACCAAACCAGTGTTTCAAGACAGGAAATTGAAAGAAATAATGATCACCTTTATTGTCACTTCTTCACGCAGCGTTGATGTCCTAATGAGAGAGTTGAAAACGAATGAAATGGATTTCAAAAACACACGTCAACTGAAACGAACATCACACTTTTTTGTATCAATTTTTTTTCACCATTGAATTTTGTTTCAATCTAACCTTACAGTACATTTAAACTGCTACATAGTGTTAATATATCCGTTGCTAAAACAATTTTTTTTGTTACCTAAAATTAAACTGAATTGAAGCATTGACACTTACAGTATACGTTATGGATAAGAACGTCATGGTGTGTTGTTTACCAAAACTCGCTACGTTAACTTTTATTATAACTAAGTAGCTTAACTACTTAGATAAGCTAAGTCATACTGATGATGTATATTATACACGATTATTCAGGTTTTCTGTTCCATTTTATTAAAAATAAAAAAGGTAAAGTGAAAGAAAGTTGCGTATCATTTAGGTGGTATCAGCTGAATGTGTTTTTCTCATCCGTTTCCGGTAGGATGGTTCGTTTAACAAGTTGATATATATATATATATATATCGGAGAAAAGAGTAACCGGAAACGGTAAAGTATGATAACCGAGATGAAATAACTAAAATCAATGAACATAAAATGGTGTGAAATTTTGTTGACAACAACTTTCGTCACACCTGTTGAAAACGTCAAATCGTATTTTTTGCTTTCATCATTAACACCATCGAGAATTGAAATGCATCTGTCCGTGATAAATCGCTATAGCGATAAATCGCTATATCGCTAAAATATTAGATAAAATATTAGATAAATAAAATATCAAGATAAATAAAAGAAAATAAAATAATGACATACATTATATTTATACAGAGGAACATTTTGGAAGATGACTTCGATTAAGACATTTTCTAGCTTTTCTTTTTTTTAGGCTTTCATGAATGTTTCTTAATTTAAAAATTTCGTTTTAGACGTTAGAAATTTCTCGTTTATAAGGATTTTGTTTGTTTGAAATAGTTCTATTTCTCTTCAGCATGTTCTTAAAAATCCAAGTCAAATTGAAGGGCTCGGTGCAGTAACCGGTCAGTCAATTTTTGCCGAAAGGAAGATGTCATTTTTTTCACAACAGCTGCTTCATATTGTGAGACTATTTTAGCCAATTTTTCTTAAATTTTGTTTATTGTTTACTTAACTTTGTAATTATACGTTTTATCTGTGTTATTTACGTGTAATATGAGAAATAAAACCCTGTTTGAAAATATCTTTTCTAAAATTTTAAAACTTGTAGCTGACCTGTTACTGCATCGAGCCCTTCAGTTTTAATCACAGATAACAAAGCTACTTATTTTCAACGAATGTCTTAAAAACAAGCTATTTACACTGAATTTGGCATGTTTTCGGTCCAATACATTAAAAACGTTTCGCATTGAGTTCTGTTAGTTTTCAGTGAATCGCTTAAAAAGAAGCTATTTACATTGAATTCGGAATGTTTTCGGTCTAATGGCATGCAAATAGCCCACATAAACATGGATCCCAAAATTCTTCCCTTCTGAGATAACACAAGGTGAAATCACGTAATCGCATGAGCCCATTGTTTCATAATCGCTGTAGGTATGCCAATGTGTATGTATTTTCGGACACATGTTTATATTGATTCTATGATTTGTTTCGATGCGTAAAATTTTTGGTTTAAATTTAACTAGATCGTTTAGGAACACGTCATACATCTCCACTAATAATTTGAAATACTGTACACCGGTGTATGTATAAAGTTTTATCAAAAGTCCTACGATGTGATTTGGTCGTAGCTTTGTCTATTTTTGTTGGAACAGTCAGTTTAAACACTCAACAACTACAACAACAATAACGCTGGCCTGTGTTGAGGCCGAAATAATCAAAGGGACCAAATCTAAAAGAAAAGACTCTTTGATGGGTGAAAGGAAAATCCTTCGCAGCTTAACCCTTTTGTGTTGCTCCGGGAGGATCAAACGGGAAAGAAGGCCCAGATTAAAACCCAACTCGACTCTTCGAGGCAGAAACAATTGGCGAAAATTTTTCCACCAACAGTAGTAACAGCAGCCCGAGCTAATAATTTGGCAGCAAAGGCGATAATTATCCATTAGCGATTCGCTCGGATGGCAATTAAAAGAAGCCATTTTCTCTCTCTTTCTCTGTTTCTCTCAAACGCATGCGCAGTCTGGTGTGGTTTAGGCCTACCAGCAATTTGGTCTCCCGTTTCGCGAAAAGGGATTTTCGAATCCCTATAGCAACAACAACAACAAACGCGATTCGTGTGACGTCACAACACCCTCCATCCGTTGTACAACCCCCTCCCCCATCCCCAGTTTTGCTTAAGTAAAACCAACCCAACTCGACACAAATCTTCGCTTGAGCGGTGTAATTAGCTCTCGCGCCTTGGCCGTGTTTTAATGGAAATTAGTTAGCTCGGTGGCGTATAATTAAAGAGCACAAAGTGGAATATCACACGCGTACCCATCCCCACCCCTCTCATGTTGGCTGCTTTACAAAACGAGTTGGCTGTGGTAATAAATGCCCTCAGGTTGCTCGTCCAAAATTTCTAGAGAGCCCCCTTGTGAAAACAACAGACGAATAAACAAAACGCCTTCGCGTTTTATTCATCGTGTGTCACACAACGTCTTTCGCTCGTGTAAAACCTACGTGTCCATTCCCCTTACAGTCTAGGGGTTATTTTTTTTTTCGTAGTTTTAATATTATCATACTTAAGTTCCAATGATGGCTCAATTTTTTTGTTTGGAATCTTCTCTAGAGTGTGGTAAAAAAAGGCTTATCCCCATTCCTGTTTTATTTATATTAAAAAATTTAATTATAATTTTGGCCCAGTTTCAGAAAATATTGGAAAGAATGTATTTATTACCTGAAAAGTAATAGAACTTGGACATTCTACAGCATGTGTTTGATAAAGTATGAAATTTGCATTGAAATAGTTACGTCAACAAGATGTCTAAATTTTAAATCTTTAAAAATCTGGTTGTTTCTTTTAGAGAAAAAATCCATTATCCTTGATTAATCTAAATATTTGTATACAAAATGTTTTATTATAGTATGCGATACATAGAATCGAAAATAACAATATAGTCATATAACAAGATAGAATTTGATAAAACAAACGTTTAAAAATACAACAAAAACTGCAGAAAAGGTTACAAAGTCATTGCATACTTTGCCAAAAGCAGGCCAAACATTCTATAAAATATCTGGAAGATATAGTGAGAATCGGTCTTACTGTACTTTTTCGATAAGCTAACATATACAGTAGACTGATTTACTCTCACACTTTTATTTAACAAAAAATACTACGTAATAACTTAATCATTTTGACCTCAAAATCATAGTAGCCTATGCAGTGAAAATATTGAAATTGGATAGTATGCGGGCGAAGCCGTGGCGGCATTACTAGTACATTATAACTTAATAGTATAAAACTAATAGAAGTGAATTAAAAATATGAAAGTAAAAATTTCAATAAAAACATGTATAACAAGTACGTTAAAAATGATTTTAAAGCATACTCTTTATATACTGTCATATACAGATATACTTTTTGTACATACATAATGCAAAAAATCCAGATTTCTACATGTCTTGATTTATGGGAATTAAAATTTATGCAATCTTTCAGTGATTCGATATTAAATTAATTCGTGTTTTGAATATAATTTCATTTTTGATTTCTGCACGTTTCGATTTATACGAATTTTGATTCATGCGAATTTCGATTTAAACGAATTTAAATTTATGCGATTCTTGAGCGACACGATATTTGATTTATGCGAGTTTTGAGTACCGTACCGGTAGTTCCATTTTTGATGTGTGCATGTTTTGATTTACTTATTTATTTATATATGCGATTCAATTTCACATTAGACTTACGCGGTTTCTGATTTATGTGAAAAACTTATGCGGTTCTCGCTTTATACCTTTTTTTGGAACATTGAAGTACAGTATACGTTATATTCTCATAAACGACTGTAGATGGCAATATACGTTCAATTTCCAGTTCACTCACTCACAAACTCACAAGTGAAGCTGAAGAGGATAAAAATTCACCTATTTGTGAAATCTGTATTTATTTGTGTTAACATTTTAAATAAATAAAATTTACAAATTAATACCTGAAATGCTCTATCCTAACTAGATGTAGGCCTAATGTGAAAATAGCAACACAATTGAATAAATTTTAAAACAATAACTTAAAAAATAGAATAAAGAAACATTATGTACATGAAATAACAACAATAACAGTAGATACAGTATCTAAATACAATATATAAAAAAGTACATGAAACATAACAGTACATAATAACATTTAAACATATAAATTTCACAACAGCGATTTAGTACAGTACCAATACCGGTACACAATCTTTGAAAAATTTTAAACATCAATTCTATTCTTAAAATACATAAAGTTTTTTAATATACAATATATAAATATTTTTTTCCTATAAAAAGGTTCACCTAAGTTCAATAAAAATCAACACCATGTTGTTAACCCAGAAACAGCAGCCCACTAAACAAAAGCCTAATTACGTTTCTGATCTAAAGGCTACTTTACAAATGTCGCCATTGGTGAGACAATAGAAAAATGATAATTGGCTTTGGTTTTTCAATTACAAC
This sequence comes from Cryptops parisi, assembly GCA_034695005.1. Lineage (NCBI taxonomy): Eukaryota > Metazoa > Arthropoda > Chilopoda > Scolopendromorpha > Cryptopidae > Cryptops > Cryptops parisi. Next base: position 13,281 of record JAQIWH010001988.1, read on the forward strand.
CTTCTTGATTAGTCATTAATTAGTACTGTAACAGAAAAAAAATTTTGCTAGCACGAAAAGGAAGTCGTAAATTCCATTTTCCTACTCCTTCGAGACTCATAATCATCTATCATTGCGAACCAAGATTAAGACAATTTACTACTACAACAAAATTGGTTTTAGGTGTTTATTTTATTTTTTTATATTGCTTTACAAAATAAATACTGAAAAAAAAAATATAACAAAAGAACTCTCAAATAGAAATATAGTAACTAGTACACTTTTGTGTGTGAAAAAAAAATTGGTGGGATAAAAAAAAAAGTGATAAGAGAAAAGTTGAACGTGATTGATTGATATATTCTCTATGGAACTTTTTAGTCACTACTACTGGAATAGACTTTTTTGTTGGCCTTTTTTCATTTTTTATTATTCATTCAATAATGTTTTTTTCTCCCCTTCATATAATGGAAAAAGTTGACTTCCATATCACTTTTCATTCTTCTGCCTGACGCGTTTTCGTGCAAAATTAATGCGTGGCAATCAAGCACGAAAAACACTTCAGCAGATGGCAACGTTATAGGTGTCATTTCGTTACCTTGTTTTTTCTTCGTCATTCACTTTCTTATGTTTAAACAAAAAAGAAATCAACAAACGCGTTTAAAAAGAGAGAAGTTAAGTAAGAAAAAAAAAAAACATTAAAAAAAAAATTAATTCTATTTTTTATGTCATTTTTTTTTTCATCAAACATCATCATTCGTATAAAGAGAATAGGGGTGGGTACATCATCCTTTGAGTCATCTATATTCTCGAGGGTGCTCTTATCAAGTGTTCGCCTGTTGACGTCATGTCAAGCGAAGCCCAATGACACCTCCTTCGGCGCATGCGCACCAGCTACTACTTCTACTACTATTACATCTACTACTACTACTACGTATGATAGGAGACGCTTGCGAAAACGCGTGAAATCTTTGATGGATAACCGTCATAATGGGAGTCGGCGCTTGTCTGACAAATGCTTCTTCGTTCCTACTCTTCGCAAAAGTAACTCGAAAAAAAAAATGCTTGTTGAAATTATTAAGTGAACGTTGAAGTGCGTTTTCTCTCTCTTTCACACACACACACAGAGTTTTGCTACTAACAGCTACAGTTTGCGCTCCGACTCAATTTCCGGGGTCTTGGTGATAAGCGTGGCCTCGTTTAATTAAAACTGACATCCCCCCGAATGGCCCGACCGAAAACCCGAGCCACCTTCCAATACATCACTTTCGCATTGACTACATTAATCATGATATTAAATTACGTTTTTCTTCTTGCGAAACAGTTCGTCCATAAACGTAACAGCCCCCCCCCTCTTATTTTTTTGTTGATTTTTCTTTTTCGTGATTACGATTACCCTTAGGTGTCGGTGTTTTTCGAATGTATTTTAACATCAGAACCTGTTACTTGCTATTTATCATCAACCACCTGATAGACAATAATGATAATGGTAACACTAAAGCATAAATACTTTTAAAAATTAATATGAAAAATAATTCATAACAAAAATGTCTAGAAAAAATGTTTCAAGTGAAGATGACAAAACCCACTTAAGACGTTTTCAGGAGATAATAAAATAATAAATTGTTTTAATCGAGAGATGTCTTAAGCAGCATAAAAAAATATTTTTTAAAATAAAAATTTGGATTCAATAAATTATTTGTATGGCACTTTGTCATGATTTGGTTAGGTCTAATCTGCACTTATAAACATTGCAAAATACAGAAAATCCTCGATTTATGCGATAATTACGTTCGGAGGAAAAAATGTTTGCATAAATCGAAAGAACGCATATTGAAATCACAAAATGGAAGAGATGCAAATATTCAATCATTTGTACATCACCAAGTAAAATTGCATTTTAACTAAATGTTTTCTTATGTGACGAGCAGAGCAGATATCTCTAGTCACATATTGGGGAATGATTGAATAGAATATAGAACACCTAAAGCTTTATCGATAATTTTCAACAAAATATAATTTTAAATGTAATAACCCTATATATGTATGCATGTTTATTTATAATAATGTCTGATTTGGCTTAACAATGCTTGCAATGAAGTATTTGATTGTTACTGTTAGCGGATAGCAACACTCTACGAGAAAAAAATCTACCTTTACGTGACATTTTCTCAATATTTACACAAATATTTACACATTCGTCAAAATTTAATAAAATTGAATGTTTCACGGACTATGTTTACGTTTCAAATTGAAATTTATTGAAATAGATTGAAATTTACAATCTAAAACAAAGTTATTGTTTATACTCAGACGTTATGGTGAACCCCGTGGATTTTAAGCGATCTAGGTAGATAAGTTAAATCATCCAAAAAATCTAAGCTCTGAAGTCATTGACATTGAAGATTAAATTTATGAGTCCCTAGATGTTTATTAATATTCATTTTAGTATTGTTTTTTTTTATAGTATTAATGATATACTATTACAACATTATTGCATCGATACGCAGTTCTATTACGAACAAACAACAGCAACAACTTGAAACAATCCGAGGAATGAAAATCCACCTGATTTTCGAACCTCATGTCAAATTCTCCCCATCGTGCCCCATTTTTTCGATGGTATTTTTTCGGGAGGGTACTACTGGTACTCTTACAACTTAATTTAACCATTTTGAAACAACTTCTTTTCGAGCACAAGCGATTCGAGATGTCATTATCGCCGACTGCTGACAACACATTCAAGAGATCCAATGAGAATGTTAGGTTGTATCGTTTAGGCTTTTTCTGTATAACATTCGATGTGCTTCTTTTTTTTTTTTTTACCCCCTCAAAATTTTTTCCCTCTCTTTTTTTCTTTCCCATCGTTGGATTAGCTTGGAATCGGATTTGACGCTTTCTTTTTCTTCTACGTTTTTCTTCCTTTCTACTTTTTTTTTTGTTCCATTTTTTTTTCTACTCGAGTCGTTTTGCAGGCTGTGAACCCCTTTCGCTGCAATTTCTTCTGGCACCCAACTAATGGCAGTCGTAAAAGAAAATTAAGGCCTCACCGTCCCCAACGCGGAAAGGAAAAGAAAAAACTCCCTCTTGAGATTGGGAATTTTAATAGAAGTGGTAGTACTACGTAGTAGTAGTGGTAGAACGGAAAATGGCTGCCTCTACGGAAATAAGTTAGAAAACGAAGTGTCCTTTCTTATACCTTCACGTATCCCAAAATCTGAAGAAAAAAAAGACCAACTGGGAAATGTACTAAAACCACGAGCTTGTATCACTATATCACGCGTGTTATTAGAGAATGCAAATGGACCGAAGACATGAATAGTATATTCTTATTATGCGTATACACGTAGTGTAGTCTAGTCCTAGTGCACATACTACGTACGACATAGTGTATGGTGGTATAATGTTACTGTAATATTGTTGTACAATGTGTCGCGGTTAAGTGAATATTCTATCTTACAAATAATCGTGACTTACTGATCTACCTTTGTTGAAATTTTTAAAAACGTTTGTTTGTGCTTGTAGTACTTATTTAAAATACGATATAAATCGATTCTTTAAAGTTATATTTAAAGTTGTATTTTTTGCCTAAGATTGTTTTCTTTAGAAAACATTCTGCCCACTTAGGCTGTTTTTCCGCTTAAGATGTTCATGATCTTTTTCAAAAAACATCTTAAGCGTGGTTCACGATATACATCGGAGAGTTATTTTTTATAGATTGTCTACATTTTTTCAAAGTTTTCAATTATTTGTAATAACACGGTATATTGAAGTATGAATAAAATTACTATAGTGTATAAAGAGTGAGTCAAAGGTTTTTGCCCTGTTTAAAAATGTGAATATCTCCTGAATGGTTTGAGTTTATGATTGACAAAAAAGAACTTTAACAAAGTTCATTTCATGCTTTTCTGAAAATGTATAATATTATGTTTCTACTCATTCGGAGATGAGTAATTATCGTTTTACCCCTCCCCCCCCAATGGTTAAAACGTGACTCTCTTCGTTCTGCAATGCTTTGTAGCGAGCTGCTGAGGACGGTAAATATTGGCAACTATTTTTTGGGGGGTGAGGGAAGGTATGTTTTTCAAATAGCCATGACTCATCTCCAAATTACTATAGAAACCCAAACTCATAGATTTTCAGAAAAACCATGAAATGAATTTCATTTCAGTTTTTTATTCGACCAGTAACTCAAGCCATTCACGAGATATTGACATTTTTAAACAGGGGCAACATTTTTTGGTCCGCCCGGTATAATTATAATACTTATATATTATAGGTCTGTGTGTGTATCATTGTATCTGTTTGTCTGTTTGTCTGTCTTTGTACACTTACGTTTTTATGGTGAATCAAGTGGCCCACCGGGTTCTTCATAACAACGCGAGGATGCGAGGTTTTGAATTACAGCAATGAATTGCTTGATTGAAAAAAACTCACTATACATATACAGTATTGGAAACACCATAACGCGAGAGTAGACAAAACCCCTAATTAATCGGATGAAGTAAAAACTGAACTCAATTTAGACGAATATTACGAAACAACATGAGGTTAAACCAGGAGTTTAGTTCCAGACTCCCTCTGGTTACCATACTAACCATGCGGTCCCGGTCGTTATACCGACAATCATAATACAGGCAATCACAATACCGACAATCGAAATACCGACCGTTCAAAATATCGAATGTTTAAAGAACCGACTGTTTAAAATACCGACTGTTTAAAATACTGACAATTCAAAATAGCGACAGTTTATAATGCTGACCATTCACGATATCATTCTACTATCTAAGGGTAGTCTCATTAGCTATTTAACTTTAAGTAATTTTTATTTCAAAAAAATTTTATAACCGGCAATACAAACGATGGGTAGTATTTTCAATTATTGAGAGAAAAGCGTTTCAATGCAAGCCTAAATATAGATAAGTACAATATACATTTCTCGTGTGTTAGACGATGTAATCAAATTGAGTTAGAGGTAATTAAGTGGACGAGGGTAAAGTAATCATGCCTTGGTCCATTTGTAATAACCGATAATAAACAGTCATTTTAGAAATTGTCATTAATTGATTATTGATGAAGGACTAGGTTTTTTTTTTTTTTATTTATTACTATTTATTGAATCTCAACCCAAAGAAAGCACAAAACACCATACAGAGAATGCAATAAACAACAGATAAAACAAAATTATTGTAACGATGAGAAAAAAAACGAATCAAATAAAATTAAATTCATCAAATTTGTGGCATTCGTGTTATAATTCTGAACTGTCGATACTTTGATCGGTCTGTATTTTTAACTGTCGGTATTATTTTGTCGGTATTTTGATTGTCGGTGTTTCGATCTAGACCCCTAACCATGGAGTATATTTCTAGTTGTTAGATATTAGTTACATATTTAAAAAAAAAGTATAATTTGTCGTATAACATCGATCCATGACGATAAGACAAGGCTTTTTTGTGTTCAATATTATAAAAATAAACGGGATATTAGGAATAACAAGAAATTCATACTAAAAAAAAATTATCTGTTAATAACTGATTGTAAGCATTCCTCTTCACCATCATAAATTCAAGTACAACGATCAAACCGAAAAAAGAGCTCTAACTTCTTACAAATTCCAATATAATAAAAACAATTCAATCTTAAAGAATATTCAATCAATACAATAAATTTTTATTTTATTTATTTTTTATTTTTGAATTAAACGGTCCGTGGGGACCAAATACACAACAAAGTAATAGTAAGGCTAATCAGCAAAAATTGAATCTAAATAATAAAACAATGGAATTTACAAAAAAAAATAAAACTATAAAAATAAAGTAAAATAACATTTTTGTTATGCTAAATTAACATGCTTGAAAATTAACTTGCCAACATTACTCCAACTGCACTTATAATAACTGGAATGTATTGCCAGTCAGGTTGAAACGACTTACTGCTTTTCACAGCTTTGAAACAAAAAACATACATTTTTAACAAAAAATTGTATACTCATATATTGTTTATTGATTAATGTTACTTGTTGTGTAAAAAAACGTTTTTGTTGTTTGTTATTTTTGATCGATTTGTATTGATCGTGTGATAGATAAAAAAAAATAAGATGTAAAAATTACTGGCGCAAAAGTTCCTCCAAATTTTTAAATTAAAAGAAAAATAATTTATTTGCTTCAAACCAATTTCTGTAATCTATCAAAATAATAAAGTAAATTTCTTGGAGTTTTTTTTGCAAATTTAATTGCGTAAATAAATTTTTGTCAATGTCAAATGACGTCCTCCTTCGCTTTGACATATCCAGTATGTGCTTTATGCATAGTTAAAGTGTGGTTAGAATGAGTATTTTTTACGTTCAATATTTTTTGAAACCATCACAATGATGCTGTTTCTGTTTCCAAGTGAATTGTAACGATTTTAAATATTTCTCGAAGCGTAATTTCTAAACTCTCAAGTTCGTATTTCATACTTACTTTTTTTACAGTATTTTATTTTTAATCAACATCACACAAAAAAAAAACCTATTTCATACACAATGATATCGTATATTATACTTATTATCGTATATTATAAATTATAGCAACAGTTCATACATGTAATGTATAACAGAAAGGGTACTCAACAGCAGACAGAAACGGTGGGTTGTGCAAGTACTGTATATGCGAAGTAGACGAGAGCGTGTTAGAGAAAAGCCACCATGAGTAAAAGGGGGGACAAAATGCGCTCTAACTGTACTAAGCTTTCGCTTCTATACCACTACTCTGGATATCGAGACTTGCGATCAGAATGCCAATTGGATCTTCCTCTGTCTGCGGATCATTTTCCACGATAGCGCCAGCGTAGTCGGTGCAATATGGCACCGAATTTCTCATCCATTTCTCCTCCTCTTCGTACGAACACATCAAAGTCTGCGATCAGCGCTTAACGCCAGTCGTGCCGATTACCATGAAAATGGACATCGACAGACTCCGCAACACCGTTCTGCGATTCAACGGCGAATCGCACGTGCGTACAACCGCAACGACACAAGCATCAGCGTTTTTGTTCTCCCGAGTATTTTAATAGAAAAAAGATACTGTTATATCTATTCACGACGACAAAACTCCTCCCAATCACCCCCTTTCTAGTTTTTTTTCTCCTATATGGACATCCCACTTCTATAATCTCTCCCCTTTGTTCGTTTATTCCTTCCAGTTTTGTTTGGTGATTTGTTCCACATCGTGTATAGATAGCCTTTATTATGTTTTGAGATAGTTTTTTTTTTAAAAAAAACTAACAAAGGACATTAAATATTGTTTTGTATATGTATGTATGTACGTGAATAGAAATCTATCCCCCGGTATGTAAATGTCAACAAGAGGTTTACAATGTTAAGATTGATTTAAATTGAAAGAGTAAATGTATAGAGGAGTTACAGTTGAGCCTCCTATAACGAGCTACTCCTACAACAAGATTTCACACAACGACCTGTTTTAAGAATAAAATTGCTCATCGTACAACAAGCAAAATTCTACAAACCGGAACTGATCAGTGACGCAATAATAAAGACAACCTCCTTTTGTAGAAAACTTTTATAAACTCTTGTAGTGTATTATTCTTTATTAATGAACTAACTATTAATAATGAATTATGCCCCCCCCCCCTCCAAGTGAGTGAAATAAAGAAGAAATGCTTATTGTTGATATGTTAAAATTAAAAAAATAAAAATTGTAAAATAAGGGTGACTAAATTGTATGGGTTATCTACACGTTCACCGTGGTTTAAAAATATTTTATTATAAAAGTACAGTGCTAAGAAATCATGGTAATTTTCACAAAGTGTAATTTTGCACTTTATAAAATAGAATGCCCTTCATATAACGAGTTGTTCGCAAAACAAGGGCAGTGTCTGCAACAAGTAAACTCGTTGTATGAGGTTCGAATACACATAAAAAATGTATTCAATAACTATAATGTTGGTAGTTGATTGTTCTGTTTCGCATCGTCACTGTACAAGTACAATATAACACTTAACTGCACACTCTGAAGATGTGCAGTGAAGTGTAGCTTTTTTTATAGGTTCTTGGGAAAACTTGGGGGTTTCTAAACAATCCAGTCAGAGGTCGCCACTAATGATCGAACTATTCACAAACGAAAACTGCAGATGTATTAAAAATGGAAAACAAAACTCGTCAAAAATCTGATTTCTCTCTTTTTAAAAAACTGAGCTTCTAGTTTTTATATTTTTTGTTTGCTAAAAAAATACTACCCTATAAATCATTTACCATCATGAATTTTGCTTGTGATTTTATTATTTTCCAGACAAACAAACAAAAATTATATCTTCATTTACAAACAGCTTTAGAAATTCCTTTCTACCAACCATTCTCACTTGACACTCTTTTTTTCAACAAACTTTTCGAAACGTATTTTATCCCTAACCTCCTGTTCATCATCTTTGGTGATCCTTGGGTTTTCCATACGTTTCTCTACAAGGCTCCATTGACGAGTAGTTCCCTAGTTGCTAATCAGACAGTTTTTTTTCTTCGTTTATTTTTTTCTGATCGCAAAACTCGTGCCAATTGGTTTTTCCTTATCAGCTGCCACTGCTTCTGCTGTCTACAGCAAAGTGGAAGCTTCCCGTAGTTTATCAGTAAAGAACCCATTACCGATTGGGGAAAGAATGGGAACCCATTCTCACTATACTCATCTACTAGGTTACGTACATAGTAGTACGAACCCACAAAATGGTGGTCAGAAAAAAAAAGACACCCTCTCGACTCAGCCGTTATCATTTTAATTTCGTCCTTATTTCATTCAATGTCTGCCAAATCCAGATGAAAAAAAAAAGGACTAATGTTGGCAGATTGGTGTCTAAATATTGAACGTAGAAAGAGAAAAAAAGAATAAAATTCGAAGAAAGAAAGAGAAAAGAAAACGAGATGAATGGATACGATTGAATTAATGCGCTTAATCGCCATCGTTTAACACGAGTTTTATCTGGATTTAGATTGTTGTTAAAACGAGCGACCTGAGTTAAAGCGAAGAACGCATTAACAGCAAATTAGCGTTCTGTGAAATAAAGCTGCTTAGATATATGTATATAACGATACTGCGTGACAGATATAGCTTAGCACTTTTTTGTTTTGTTTCTCTACTGTAAAACTTGAGCGAGCATACAAAACTGTTAACAAAAATGTTAAGTTATATTACAAGCATTCAAACTGTAAACATGTTTTGATAATTGAAATATCAACAAACAAAGAAATACTTTGATAATTGGAATGCGCTTAAAATATGGCAGATGCGGATTAAAAACATTTAAATGCTATGCCTGTTGCTCCATCTTCAGTCAAATTACATCTATATAAATAAAGTTACTTTCACGTTTGTTTGTTTGTTTGTTTGGGTTCACATAAATCGAAAATGGCTGAGCTGAGTTTCAGGGTGGTTTCGGGTGAGACTACAGGCTATTATTGATGTAAAAATTTTTATTAAAAAACTAACAAATGAGTCGTTTGCACACCCCCTAATCTGGTAAAAAAAATGATTAGCAATCATGATATACATCCAGTCCAGAGTATGTTATTTTAATGATTACTATAGTTTAAAGTGTGTATAAAATTATGTTATGTGTGTTATTTTATTACATAACATAACATACCAAACGATTACAATATATGTTTGCAATATATAAAAAATAGACAATACTAACAAAAATAAATATATTAAACAAAGATGTAATGTGAACCACATAAGATGACAAAATATATCAATATAAAAAAATGATACTAGTAGACGTTTCCAGCTAGTATGTAAAACTATGGTATAATATGAAAGTACTAAACTTGTGTTTTTTTCTCTTTTTTAGTACATTCAATACAATGAAACAGTATACAGTACATATAAACTCGAAACTAGAACGTAACTCTGTTTACAGTGAGCGTCGACGTGAGGTGAGTTCCATGTGTAAGACTAAAGTCCACAACCACACACGAGTTTAAAAATAAGTCACTACGAAAAAAAAACCCACAACCAACCAACCAACCACCAAACCCTTGTATCCTTTTAGCCCTAGCGAAACCACGATGGTGCTAACGATAATGTGGCCCGGTCTTTTATCCGGCGTCTCATCGCGTTGTCTCTTTTGGTCGCCAGTCCGCAATCAGCGGTGCTAAATTATGTTTTCGAAATGTTTCGGCCAGCTCACCTTTATGGGTTGCTGGGGATTTGAATTCAATTAGATGTCGCGATCACTGTCCGCTTCGCCAACCTGCGGCCGACCAACAGAGGCCGACTCTGTTGTGACCACTGTTGGCTCTGTTGTCCTCTTTGCCAAAAGCTCGAGACAAGTTGAGCCCTTCGGTGGGCCGTTTAAACCAAAGGAAATGACCATCGTCCACCAACACCAAACCCATACAGCAACACTCCCCTTTTCTCTTTCTCTCTTGCCCCCCCCCCTTTAACAATAACAACCCTTCTAAGTCTAGAAAACGATGGTCAAAATGCTGGCTTGATTCCTAACACTTAATGGGTTCCACGAAGGAATTCGGGTTTTGTCGTGGTCATTTGTTTAGTCTTAATTTGTGGGAACGTGATACGCATTTCTCAAGAAAACGTTGCCACTCGTTGAAAGCAAAGTAGAATACAATGCAGATAAAAACAAAGTCGTTATTTTATAGACAACAAACGTAATATACAGTATGGGTAAATTAAGTGTCTTTTTAGTATAAGCTGTCAATAAGCTGTTAAAACCCCTTAAGTAAATTACTCTAATATACTGGTACTGTATTTGTTTGGTTATAAGAATTTTATTTGTTTGTTAGGTTACTTAGAGTTACATGAGAGAGATTGGGGTGGAATGTAATTTGTCTGCTCCTTTTTGTTTTTTTGTGTTCGTGTCTTCTTTATTTATGTCTCCGTGATCAAGCCCCTAAAAGGGAGTAGTGAAACGTTGAAAGTCATTTTCTGTGTGGGTATCTTGTCAGTTAGAAGGTAAAGAAGTTTGTTTTTTTAAAAATCAGTTCTGCTTTTGTTTTGCTTGATAATCTCATGGTAACGTTTCAAAGTAATGGTAAGTGTCAAAATAAATTTCAAGTAATAAAGTAATCAACCCACCAATTCAATGAATAATGTACATAAATATAAGTATTCATCCTTAATTTACGTGTACTTCAATGTCTAAAATATTTTTATGGTGCGCATTAGAAGTGTTTGGCTCTAATCTCAATCTAAAGACACATTCAATTTTACAACACTTTCAAATACAAATTAAGAGCTTTGCGCCGCAATATAGTGATAAGCGGCGCTTTTTCCAAAAATGAGATTTTTACATCAAATTGTAAAACAGTACTGTTTCTACATAAAAAAGCTAGTTACTTTATCACTTCTTGAATATCCAGAAATTGACATGTTAGTATAGAAGAGAATTACCTTGTTGCTCAGTATGGGATGTTTTTCATCAGAAAAATGGCTCTCCTGAAAAACTTAAAAAGTGTTGCTTATCACTATGTTGCCTGCCCTTCGAATTTAAATGTTTTTCCCGTATTGTAATTTAAAGTTAATCACCTAAATAAATTAAGTCAATTTTACACATTTCGAGGTATATTTTTAATAGTTTCGATAAATGACTCCGAAAGCGCGAACTTCCGATATTCTGTAATGGGTAATATATTTTTTATACAATATGAATAAAAGTCAAAATTTATTTGGTTTTTTTTACACTGTACGAGTTTTAAAAATTCAAGTTAGGTTACATAAACATAAAAACAACAATATCAACATAAAAAAGAAGACTTGACAAAATAGTTCCATTAGTAGCACTTTAACGCGTCATCGTATAACGTTGTCTCCACAATGAACAACATCTGTTATATACGATCGCTAAGTAATGTTAAACTAAACTTTTGCGTCCAATGTGAACTTACCCCTTTTGCAAATGCAACCCTGGAAATGGGCGTTAAAATGATATGTTTTTAACACATTACAAACTATCACACAAAAAAATAGACATTCGTACTCAAATTTTTAAAAAATAAATGAAATGTTTTGTGTTTCTAGCTTTCTTTTTCGCTTCTGATGACCCGAAAAAAAAATTAAATTTAAATGAAAAAAAAGGATAAATTTTCTTGCACTAACTTGACAAAAGCTTGCATCACATTGTTTATTCATGTTTCGAGCTTATTTATCCATTAAGTTTAGTGTGTGTGTGTGTGTTTTTTTCCCATTTGTCAGTGACACGTAAGTCTAACCAAACTCCATTAACTTGTGGCTGGCGTGCAAAGCACGAGGCCGGAAATTATGGTAGTCTAGCTGCTTGTAAAATTTGTACCAGAAAGTGATAAAAAATGTACATACGGTTTATAAAAAACATGTAACACATCTTCCCTTTGTTGTTGTTTATTGTTATTGTTATTGCTGCTTTTGTTGTTGTTGTTGTTATTGCTGCTGCTGCTGCTGTTTTGTTGCTTGTTTCGTGTGAGAGAAAATCGTTGTTCGCATGGAAAATTAAGCATTTTAATTTGTTACACACTCACTTGAAAAAATGAAAATTTGAAAGCAATTGAAAGTATTATATTGAAAAACTAATGTTATTATATTGGAAACATTTATTATAAAAAAATGCTAAATTTTTTATTTTATTTAATAAAATTAATAAATAAATAAATTATAACAATTTTTATATTAAAATATTCAACCAATATAAATTGAAATTTCATGAAAAATTAATTTGCTATAAAATGTACATAAAATGGTATAAAGTTAAGGATAACCTAAAATAGTGCTGCTATCTCTTATATCTGAAGTTATACCGGGTGTCCCAAAAGTTATTTTCTCTATTAATAGTCCAACATCTAATATAATAAAAAATGCCTAGTTTGGAATACAATAGAATCTTGAAGAAATTTTTTCCAATGGTGCCATTTTTATTGTCCTTAAAATTAATTTTAAAAAAAAATCGCATTGTTAAATTTTAAACAATGCGTCATAGGTACCAAGTCATATTTAGAAATTTGTAGGCAATAGCCAATACATTTGATATATCAGATAGCCAATACATCAGAATATATTGTCGTTTAATTTATTTCCAACAATCCAACTGAAAAATAAATCACCCAACAATACACCATGCTGCTGCAACAGCTACACTGCATATCAATTTTGCTATGCAGCAAAAGTAAATTTAGTTGTTTGTGTGTGTGGTTAATTTAAATACAAATTGCCTAACAACTACTGTAAAATTACTTTTGCTGCATAGCAAAATTGATATGCAGTGAAGCTGCTGCTGCTGCAGCACGGTGTTTTGTATGGTGTATTAGATACTGTAGTTTTTTTTTTTCAGTTGGAATGTTGGAAATAAGTAAAACTATAGTGGATTCTGACTACATTGGCTATTTCCTGCAACATTCTAAATATGACTTGATACCTACGACACATTGTTCAAAATTTAACAATGCGATTTTCTTGAGAAGTAGTTAAAAGATCAATGAAAATAGCATCATTAGAAAAAACTCCCACAAGATTCTATTATATCCCAAACTAAGAATTTTTGTTATATTAGAAGTTCGATTATTTATATAGAGTAGAATTTTAGAACACCCGGTTTATATATCAACATTATTTTCTGATCTTGTTTATTGTACAGGTAGAGCAAATAACAAATGTAGGCTGCCATTCAATACTTAATATGCTAGATGCTGACGATTAATACAAATAAGTCAAATGCAAATCAATAAAACGTATTTTAAAAGCTGGTTTATATGACGACTGTATATGATGCATGATTTATCATTTATATAATAATAAAATCTTATTAACTAAAATAAAACGTGTTGGATTTACAGAATAAACGATTGACACAAATTCACACAGCACGTTGTCGTTATAGGTATTATTTAAATTCAGAAAATGTTTTCAACAATCGCAAGCGTTTTCGTTATACTATACCACGTTATTTTTTTCAACAGCAAAACTCCAAAAGGTTAGTTAAAACAAACAAAAGTGTGTTAGTGCCAATCAATAGCGCAGGGATGTCGAGTACTTAAGTACCGAATACTTAAGTACACGTAATAAGTACATTTTAAGTACATTTTCAGTACTTGGTACTTGTA
>JAQIWH010001989.1:0-27329 GCA_034695005.1 Cryptops parisi
CAAAGCGACATTCATCTCAGTAATATGGGGGTTCAAGCAATTAGAAGTCACATGAAGTCGAGTAAACACAGTCTGTTGTATTAATCGAATATTTTTTATAAGCAATAGTCTTTTTAAAACGTTATTTTTATTAATATCTTGGGAATAAATATCATTTAGATGTCAATATTAAGCGTAACAGTGAAAATTTTTGGTTCTTGGTCATGGAAAAATCCCAAAAAAGGCATGGAAAAACCTGGAAAGTCGTGGGAACCCTGTGTATAAACACTGGTGAAGTTACAAAACAAATGCATGAACGAAGCTCTTGATGCAGGTGGTACATTTGTCCGGTTTCACACCAGTGTGAATTTACGGTCATGAAGTTTAAAAGCAGATGCCTGAAAAAAGCTCTTGTTGCAGCTTTTTCACCTGTGTGAACTCTTTGACGAATTTTTTGGACAGAAGTCTAAACAAAATTTTTGCAAGTGGAACATTTGAACAGTTTTGCACCTGTATGAACCGAACATTCTGATGAAGTTTGAAAACAGATGCTGCCCTACTTGCAGGTTTTCCACTTGTGTGAACGTTCTAATGACGTTTGAAAACAGATGCTTCAATCTGAATCAACGGCTGAACGAAGCTGCCATTGCAGGTTTTTCACCAGTGTGAACCTTTTGATGAATTTTAGGACAGAAACCCATACAAATGTATGGCTTTTACCTGTGTGAACACTTTCAAGAAGTTGAAACCAGAAGCCTGAATGAAGCTCTTGTTGCAGGTTTTTCACCTGTGTGAACTCATAGGTTTTTCACCTGTGTGAACTCATAGGTTTTTCACCTGTGTGAATGTGAGTACAAGTTCAAAATCTATTAATTAATGAAAATCAATGTTCTTAATCATGATAAATAAAATTATGATTAGTCCTATGTCATAACTATGTGCTCTGAAATGAAACACAGAATTCAGAATTTTTTGCATCCAATAATCATGGTGATATATTTCTATGAAATTAAAAGGCTAATAAATGGGTTGGCATTAAAAGGTTTAAAAGACACTTATTTAGTGCTAAATATCCAAGTTTTAGTCCATGACATGAACCATAGAATCACAGTATTAAATGCATGGATGAGATTTCGGTGACGTACCACATCTGTACCCAGAAGACAAGCGAACACCCATACTCCTATGAAGTATTGATATTTACATCAATTATTTTTAAAATGGTCATCTTTCTGATATCAATATATATTTTGGATACGTTCCCTCCTTTAGAGAAACACTGTATTTAAACTCTGAACATAACTTGAAAACCATCCTATCACAGAAGAATCGCCATGAAGAGACGTACACTACTGTTCTCAAGTTTTCATCAATTTAGCATTTACAGCACAGGTTGTTTTCAAACCGTAACATTTGCTATGTCCACAACTGTCCTTTTTAATATACCTATTGATGTATGTACAATAACATCTGAAAGAAGCATTTTTTAAAAAAAAAATGTATACATTGATCACTGGTAGTACACAAAAATAAACAGAAGCACCATCAACGTTTCTTAAGACTTCAAAAGTCACCTTAAAAGTTTTTCAGCGATTATGTACGTACAAGTTGACAAGAAGAAATTAAAAAAAAAGCCTTTGGCGAAAAACAAAAACAATATAGATCATGAAACCAAAGAATGAACAGATCACTTTAGATCAGACAAAAAAAAAGCCGCGTTAAAAAATTGGTTATAACTTGACATCTCCCAGCAGCTTGTGGAGAAAAAAAAACCCTAAGTATTCACATGCTAGACTTTACTAGCAAAAGGCATCAAATGAAATTTTATACAATGATATACACTTGTGATACTTCATACTGACCTGGTATCGTAGCGAAAAAACATGAATCAAATGAGCTTATGGCATGAAAAACGAAAAATCGAAATGGAAGAAAAACTTTCTCCCGCACACATCAACAAACACGATGATTAAAAATTTGCAAATTACTTACATCAAAATTCGTAAAAAGATTCGAAGAGGTAAGAAAGATCAAACATGCATCTTTTGCGGGAATCAACGTCACAACTCACTATTTTTGAAACATTTTAAAATCAACAATTCGACATTTTGTTTTTTGTTTGGCACTTTATCTGTGCTTTTGCTTTGCCAATTTGCACTTTTCCATTCGAAAATCAAAAATTTCGTTTTAGAAAATCCTACTCGTATACAAAGCTGTTTTTTTGTTTTCCGAATAACGTTAATCAACAGTAGGCGTACTCTTCAGCAAGAAAAAGGAAGTTTGATACTCAAATAGCTGGTTACAACATAGTCGACGACTAATTTCATTTGCTACGTTTATAATTATATATATATATCTAGTCACGAACCAAAATCGCAACAGCTCGTACGTTTAATCGCCAAATTTAACGTTAATAAATCAATTTCACGTTTTCATAACAAGTGCATTTTGATGACCCTGTGTCTGTATAGGCCTATATATATATATATGAAAAAATAAACGGATGATTAAATTTTCATAATTGTACTTTCGGAAAAAAATGTATCCCTTGTTACCAGCAGTTTATAAAAAACTTAGAAAACTAAAAATTAAAAAGATACGGTACTTTGTGGTTGGCTGAAAAGGCCCGCTTGTGGCACGGCATGTGTGATCGATGAACTCTAAACCCTATTATAATCTATAGATTACAATTTACAATAACTAAATTACTAAAACTAAAATAATTTAACATTATTGAATTAACGAGAAACTGAGTTGGGTGGAAAAACAGCGTTTAAATACACTCACATCGTTAATCCTTAAAGTGCTTATATCGAGTCGTTTTAGACCAGTCTATAGAATGAAGTCATTAGCCAATAATTTGTACTTGCACAATTTTTTTTAAGCAAAAATATGGAACATGACTATTGTAAATCCGATTTTTATTTTGTGATTTCTTTCTTTTTGTCTCTTCCATTTCCTGGTTGTTTCACTCCAAATCAATGGAAAAGATACTGATCTTTGGAAAAATGGCGTAAATGCATTGATAAATTAGCACGAAATTTGAAATAACGGCGTATTTGCATTTTCAAATTAGCCCGTAACTTGAGCCCTGTCAACTAAGGTGAACAGATTTTTTTCCAAAATCTGTTCATTTTCCTTTTATAAACAATAGACAGTTGACAGCAATTTCTTTTAATCATATATTTTAAGGTCCCACAAGTTTTTGTCCTTTTTCTCAAAACTACGTTTTTGGAATGGAAGTTACGCCGTTATTCCACCCAACTCCTCAAGTTGATGGACAATGAAAATTTATGACTGATAAACTTGAAGAAGTTTATCAATCACACACTTCAGGTGATATAGTTAGGCTCGACTGCCAGCACCACAAATGGACCTTTCCAGAAGGCCTACCAAAAGTACTAAAAAATACTTATACTTTATATGGCAACAATTTTTAGTTAAAAATATTTAACTATAAAACAAAAATAAACCTACAGTATGGCGAATCTAGTTTTTTTACAGATGTACACCAATGATATCACCTAATGAAAATGATTCGTCGATATAATGAAGTCTAATCGATACAATGTCATAATGAAATCTAGGAAAAGCGCACACAAAAATAAATGTAATAAAACGATCGGAAATATATAAAAAAACCAAAAAAAAACCGTGAACGTTTCATTTGATTACTGTACAGACTCAAAACTCACTGTGACCTTTGTAATAATTGATTCTGAATGGCAGAATGTTTATCTAAAATAGAATCTCGTCAACAAAAACAATCGTTAGTTTTATATATATATATATATATATATTTTTTTCTCTCGTGTCTTTCTTTGTCTGTCTCGCTTTTCATAAAACGATATATAGTTATTGTACTTCGAGTGTGGATCTCTCTTCTTGGAGGTTATAAAAAATGTTTTCCATCATCGTCAAATTTTTAACAAACTGTTCAACTCGCGCGGAAAAAACAAAAACTCATTTGAACCACAACATCGTTGATTTTTTTAAAGGTGGGACCGGTTATCGATTTTTCTTACAAATATACAACAAACACAACAAATTAGTTGGCGATGGAGATTTTCAATGTGGAATGTTATCATCGCGATAACCAAAAGTCATTCCGTAGGCTTCACCTGCAAACATGAAAAACGATTTTCACAAAAAAAAATTTTGAATCGTGTGTAACATTTTGTACACCACAGATAATTTTAAAATCATTTGTTAACAAAAAACGAAGGGAAGGGGGGGGGAAATCAGTTAATTCTTAACCTAATGCTACTCTATAAATGCCTAGACTGAGGTTGAAGCCTCGGTTGTACTGGCCAATCGGGCGTGACGAGCATGACACTGGCCATCGGCAATCATGCAACTCTTTTTCATAGCCTTAGTGGTGAACATAGCCCGTCACACGCAACAGGCCTACTTGCTAGCCATGAATAAGTCGACAGCATCGAGGTCGTTACTCACATTTAATGGCACGCTGTTTATGAATCTGGTTGGCCGAGCTGTGCCGAATCCTCGTCGGAGATTCCGTGTCGCTCACAGAGGCACCGACGGTGGATTCGCGGAAGTCCATCCGCGAATCTCGATCCGTCGGCGAACTCAGCGGTAGGCTCGACAGGGAATTGGATAAATTCAGAGTCGACATGACTGTCAAGTTGCTTGGATAACGGGCCGATTCGATGTCTCCGTCATCCCCGGGCAAGCACGTCTCCACCATGGCTTCTAGGCAATTGACGAATAGTTCGGCATTGTCTGGATTTGATGTTGTCTAAAAGGAATTAATGTAAGATTACAACAGGCCAATATTTCCACTACAACATACATTTAAGTCAAGTTTTTGTTGATGAGATTCTATTTTAGATAAACATTCTGCCATTCAGAATCATACCTTTGTGAATGGACCAGCAAATCGCCAAAGTCCACCAAAACCTAAACCTGGAAGACAAATGGAACGTTTCACAATAAATGAAAAACAGTTGTATTAGTTAATTGCCCCCAAATTATGAATAATAATAATAATAATAATAATAATAATAATAATAATAATAGAAAAAGACGATTGAAAAATTATCTATACAGGGAGTTCCTAAAAAGTCGTCAAATTTGATCCACAGAGGCTATGCATTAAAAACAAAGCATAAAGTCTATATAGACATGGGCTGGAAGATGCATACCTACAATGAGACAATAGGCATGTGATTCACCCTGTATTATCTCAGAAGCGAAGCATTTCCAAATCCATATAAAATGAAGTTTTCGTTTTGTTTTGATGCTCAAGCATCTGTGGTTAAAATTCGACCAGACTTTTCAGGAATACCCTGTATACAGGATCCATCATAAAAGTTTACTGAGAAAGATAATGAATGAGTCAACCCACTTTGTAAATAATGTAGCTGCTGTTGATTCACGTCTTCGGAAGAAATCATGTTCTGGATGATGTTCTGAACGGCGTTCAGAATGACCTGATCGTGGCACAAGGCAAGCATGTTTTGGATTTTAGCATCGAGTAAGTTGTTTCTATCAATCAAAACAGTGAAAAAAACAAAATAAATCGACAAATTAAAGAAAGCTAAAAAATCAATTTCAACGTAATAGAAAAACAAATACATTAAAAAATTGCTTATTAAGAACACACTTTATGTCGACACATTTTGACACCAGATGCCACCCGATGACTCACAAGTGAAACCAATCTAAAGATATATTGTGGAATCGATATTTGTTACCCTATGTCTTCACTTGTAACAGGAGACATCACTCGCGTGTGAAATCAATATAAAGTGCGTAACAAAAAAACAACAAAACAATTCGACTCACATCACTGGGAAAACCTTTTGGAAGACCACCGAAGCTTCGGCTAAATATCCATACAAAATTCTCATCTCGTTTTCATTGGTTGTGTTGCGAACTAATGTCGCCTGAAATTAATACAAAAGATAAAAAAACATTGAACGACAGAAAAATATATTGACCAACTACAACACAATTTATAAATGCGTACAAGAACGGTAAGCAGTAACGCCTGTATAGGTGCATCGGTGAGTACGTCGGGGTCCAAGAGAATGTTGTTTTCGTTCGAGACCGAGTTTCGCGTGCTGCGATCTTTAGACGCAGCCGATGCCGCAGACACTTCTTCGGACGCTTTGGACGATCCAGACACAGACGTGGAGATTAACATGCTTTGTAGGGTTTCCGTGCTTTTCTGTATTTTCGGAGTCGGCATGGAACTGCTGCGTTGCGTCTTGAAAAGCGGCCGTGCCATGTTTTGAGGATCCAAATCTAAACTGCGCCAACTCTTTGGATCTTTCCCCTGAGAAAACAAAAAAGTGAACATTCGATAACTTAATCATTAACTTAATCCATTGGTAAATGTAAATAAAAATCACAAATGTGCTAACCTGTTGCAACGACGACGAATTGTTAGTGTGACAAGTTTGAGCCGCTGGCGCCGACTGTTGCTGTTGTAGTACAGCATGTTGATGAACCTGGCCTTGTTTTTGTAAACGTGCCTGAACCAAGGCATTCTGGTCGAGAAGATCCCAACTCTTCTGGCGACGGTTCATGGGCGTGCTGGCGGCCGAAGAGGCAGCAGCGGTGGCGATGCCCGATGACGTACTAGATAAAAATAAATCTCTCTCTAAATCGATTGCAATGGAGATCAAAATAAACAAACATTTTACTGTATAAAATGTTATAAAGAAAGTCACTACCCATTCCAAGCATAATGTTGACTATACGTATCTGTGTTCGCGATATAAGCATTAGAGTGCATCGCTATGCCATCAAGCTAATGTTATTTACTGATAAAGGTTATGCTATGGATTAGATGATGTTGACTCCTCATTCGTCAAAATCCATCAAGTTGTCTTGTTTTTAAACTCACAAGCGAAGCAGCTGATATAAATCGTATAAAAAAAAAGGATCCCCGTATCTTTGCAATGGATAATTCCTTCACCCCACCCTGTATAATGTCTATTGTATTAACTAGCACTAACCAAGATAAAGGAGTCGTCGCGGGTGTGTTCGACGCAGTTGGTGTGCAGTTGGTGTTCTGACCAGTAACGTCGACCTGCTGTTGCGCTTGGTACATGAACATATGTAGATGGGAGTCTACGATGAAGTTATCGGCCGAAATCGACTCCGGAACATTCCTAGTCAAACTTTCCTTCAAATGACAGCGGCTGCGAACTTCTTCCGATACAGATACCAATGCTGAAATTAACCATTAAAAACGATTCTATGAAAGCACTATTTTAAAACAAAAGTCATTGGAGGAGAAAAAACTTACCAGCGAGGTAAGCAATACTCTCCGGAGCTACTTCAAATTTGTCTCGTTTATAGGGTCGTGCAACGATGCTTAAAAGCACATTCAGTATCCGCGTTGTTCTTGAAACGGTGTCGGGTGCTGGGTGCCGAAACCCTTTTAAAAGATGACCAACGAGAGCAAAGTGAAAGTTGGCATTGAAGCTGAGGCTGACTGCTTGATCCAACTGTTTGAAATGCCATTCGAGGCGCTCTCTCGTCCGCATCATCACCACTTCGAGGGTCTAAAATTATATTTTAATTTTATTTTTTTATTTATAACACCCCATACGGGTAGGGGTACGTTGAGATCCACCTTATAAAGGTATAATAAATAACACATGTCAAAGCAACTTTTTTTTTTTTAAACTGAAAAAAATTATTGGCACTTTGAACATTCATATCATCATTTCAGACACACTGTACAATTTTTTCCATCACGTCCAACGCAAATATATAAAATGAATTTGAACAAAGTCATCACCACCAGAAACACTTGTACCTGTTCGTCGAATGTTCCTTGAGAATTCAGAGTATGAAGATTTTGTTCTAACAATGCCAATCCAGTGGCGTACAGAGAAACATCTTCCAATTGAAGCACCGATATGGCCACCCAAAATAGAGCCTGGTGTATCGGAGATTCCTATACAAATCGTCGAGTGGAAATAAAAATTTAAACAAAATGATCAATTTTTCACTGCACGTTATTACCGTATTTTCATGAATACGAGACACGTCTTGTATCAAAATTTTACACATGGCACTCCCTATTATATTCCTGGTATGGAATATGAAAAATATATGAATGAGTGGGTCTTCAGTATATCCTCCAGCGTCTTTATTACAAAACACATTACATCAGATCCAATCGCAGCTGCTTCTTAGGCTTATCCCACGCGTGCGTCTTATGACCGGGTGCAGCCTATGTAATTCATTTTTACTCAAAACCCTAAAAGTCGCGTCTCGTATTCGCGAAAACACGGTACTTCTTCACCGACTTGTACATCTTTTTTCTTTCAATCTTACCGAGCGCAGCAATGGTTGTAAACGAGTTAAGCACATGACTATGGCATCTATCAATGAAATGTCACTAAATGATTCTAATGCCTACGAATTGAAAAATAAACCAATGGTCACTTCTTGGATGGGACCAAGTTGCTCTGAACAACGAGATGAATTATCTAATTAAACATGCTTTGTTTGTTTTTCGTATTTTGGTTCTAAACGTACCTTGACGAGTATCCTCAATAGTTGTTTGATTTCTCTGTCGCTTATTGTTTTGCTAATGCAGCCAAATGCTATCAAAGCACGTGGTTGTAATGCTGGATTATAAAGGAATGCAAATTTTGCAGAGAAACTAGTCCACTGTTGCAACCAGTCACAGTAAGGAATGTCTCGCATACAAGCCTAGAAACCACACAAAACATACCAATGAATGCATGATGACTCAAATTCTTCTACCCCAATAACAACGTACACGGTGTTCCTAAAAAGTCTAGAAAAAGACTTGAACCACAGAACAAAAAAGTTAACATATAAAAATGGGTCTGGAAATACCTACTCATTGGCATACTACAGCAATTAATAGGCCCATGCAGTTACATGATTTCACCCTGTGTTATCTAGAAGCATTTCCAAACCATTGTTTATATGGGTTGTTTGCTTGTTTCGACATGTATCATCTGTGAGTAATGTTTCGACTAGACATTTCAAGCACACCCTGTATAAGCAACAGCAAAAAAAAAAAAAAAAAGAAAAACGACGAAACAAACCTCCATTATTTCTAATAGGGCATCGGTGATGGTCTCGAGCGATGTCAGGCTCATGCGTTCTTGATCCGGAGTCGACGAGAATGAACGATCCGTTTGACGATCACTGAGACGGTAACTGGAACGGAATGCTGTGACTGCTGCTGACTTCACTTTGCTTATGCCAAACAGAAGGTAAAACTTCGGTAGCGAGAATTCGTCCAAACTTAATCGAAGAACCCTTTTCGTTTTCTCTATTATAATCGAGACACATCCAAATGAACGTCGGTGAAACGGGAAATTCAAAGATGGTGGAAGATTAGTTGTAAAAAGTACAGTAGTACGCCCCCCCCCCACTTTGATCTGCGGTGTTAGCGGGATAGGCCTGCCTATCAATGACTCACCTGCAAACGATGGGTTTGTGCAGGTGCACAAAGAGTGGATGATGTTGATCACAAGGCCGTGTATGCTAGCTCGGAGCGACACGGGCCCCGTGCACACGAGGAACGTAACGATGTGGAACAAAAACGGAAGGTGACTAGCGACATCTAGACAGTTGTTGAAAGACAACATGAGGAGGTAGCGTGCGAGAATGGCAATTTCTTCCCACATTAAATGCTGTTCCAAGATGGCCGTTGGAGAAGTGCAGGTTTTGTCTATCACCTGAAAACACAACGTTCACGTTTTAAGTTAATCGAAATGATGTCCCTGCGAGACATTCATATATAATTCAGCAAAAAAATAAACAACCAAACAAGTATATTAAAAACAGCATTTTAAGAATAAGCTTTATATATATTGTCACCACATGTCATCTTTCGTCTCGACTCAAAACACTTTCACAGGCAGTGTGAGTCGAGTAGACCTCACTAACCAGCGGAAACTAAATATGAAGCCTATAAAAATACTAATTCAGCAAAAAAAAAAAATCTTACGTTGCATAGTCGACTGATGACTTTTCTCGCAACTAATTGGACGTTGGCGGACGCCAACGCAACCGCCGTGTCGGCCATTATTTCCGCCTGCATTGAACCAAGACCACCGGTGACGCTGCGCTTGATAAAACTGTCCAAGACCATGTCGATCAAATCGGACACTTTGCCAATATTTCCCCATATTTTGGCTTGAATCGAGGGATACATCTAAGTCCAGATACAAAAAAAAAAAAAAAACAAATTTGTAACGTCACAAAATAAACATCAAATAATAAAATAAAAATAAGATACCAACCTCGACTTCCTCGATAGTCATCGTGATAAGTTTGTCTAAAATCATGGCAACTTTTTGTCGCTTCATGTCATCTCTCTTCATGTCGTCCGAATGTTTACAAAACCTATATAAAATACAATAAAAGCGTTAATACGTTTCTTTTCTCTTCCATTCCTTATATAAGGCAAAACAAGATAACTAAGAGTACATTTATATATTAAAATTAAGTGTTTTCCAGTTTTAGCTGTGCGAGTTAGTTTTGTTCGTGTTTCCCAAATGTTTGCCTCACTGGACTTAAGCCCGTTTAAAAAAGATTCATTTATCATATACCTATGTGTAACAACATAGCGTTGCTGTGACTGACAAAAACCAAATTCAATATCTGGTGAGAGAACGTGTAACCATTCTATCAACATCGGAATTTATAATCTCTGAAAAAAGTGCAGTTAGATGGTTTTGCAGTTACAGCGACGATATACCAGTATCGTTTGTTGAAATAATTAAAAAATAATTTATATAATTTTAAAACTCATTCAATTTTACCTCGTTAGATTTGGAAGCCAAGGGGTCATGTATTCTAAACATAAATGTTTCAGTTCAATGCTAGAGGCTCTGAAACCTTGAATACATTCTTCTAAAAATTCTAACGTCAAGTGAGGTTCGTTTTGTGCCAGTTTTTCGCTGATGGATTTGATGAAGATTGTGTTGTTGGAAGGAATGCACAATCCTGCAACCAAAAAGAAAAATATGTAGCAGCCCAAATGAACTACGTTTTTTCTTCGCACGAATGGACGAGTACGAGAAAAATCACTCCATTGTAAGATTTACCTGAAGTTTCCAACAGTTGACCCTCGATTTTGAGATCAAAAGTGGCGGTAAGTGCACAAAGTAAATTGTAAGCAGCTGTTCGAAGATTAGGGTCAGAGCTGCCTAAGTTGAGCAGTGCCATGTTGAGCAAGGTGCCGGGAACATCTTTTGGACGGATTTTTTGATGAACCGTGACAGAATCCTAATGGTTGACACAATCGTAAAATTTCTGCCCAAATTTGACAATACCCAGATTAAGAAGAGAAAAAGACGTTTAAGTTTTAATTTACCGGTTGTGATAGTTCCCATCGTGTTCGAATATGAATAATAGCCTGAACAATGCTGTCACAGTCGGTGTGAATGAAAGATAACGGACCATTTTCATTGGCTATTGTCAGCGTGAACTGATTGTCATCCACCAAGCATACCTGTAAAATTGACAAAAAAAAAAAAAAATTAATCAAAATTTCCAAATCTAGAGTACATTTAATTGAGAAGTTGAGTGGAATAACAGCGTCAACTCAAAAAATGTAGTTGTTTCGAGAAAAATGGCAAAAAACTTCTGGCACCTTCAAGTTTTTAAGATCAAAATGAATTCCTGTCAATTGTCTATTTATAGAAGAGAAAGGAAGAGATTTTTGCTAAAATACGTTAAAACTTTAGTTGGCACGCCTCATGTTACGGTCTAATTTAAAATGCAATTACGGCTTTCAAACAACGGAAACAATTGTTTTTCAATCGATAAGTCTTTCAATCAAAAATTGACATGAAGCGACAAAAAGAAAGAAATTACAAAAAATTTACAATAGTCGCGTTCTCACATTCTTGTTCCGAAAAAGTCTGAAAGTGCAAATTACAGGAGGCAAATCAATACTTTTATGCATTGTTTTAGACCACGACTGGTCTAAAACAATTCAATAGATGCATTTTGAGAAAAAACGACGAAAGTGGATTTAAACCGTTTTTCCACCCCAACTCCTCAATTACATCAACTGTTAGCAAGCCACAGAAGAGCAAAACTATTATTATAATAGTAATAAAATATATGTAATCTTAAATAAACTATATAAACAGTATATCTACTGTACATCAAAATAAATGAATAAATACATACATAAGTGAATAAAGTAAAATAAAATATAAATAAATATATATGAATATTTTATGCATAAAACATATTGGATCCACTGAAACAGCATTGAACAAGTGGAAAAAATAAACAAACAAACAAACACAGAATCGAACAAAGACACTACAGAATATTAAAATAAAAGAATTAAAAATTAATCAATAAAAAAAGTAAAATATGCTCAACTCTGTTGAAGAATGTATCAAATACGTGTTAAACATGAATGAACTTTTCATTTCTACCTCTTCTATTTCAGATGCATAATATACATCGTTCAAGAGCACAGTATGACTAAGTACTTTGGTCTTCTCAGCAGATGTAACTTGAATTGCCGATGGTCCAACCTATGGATAACATTCAAATTCAACATTAGCAAAAATGCCAAACTACAACACATTTTTTCATTATAAAACGTTTTACAATGAAAAAATAAGACACGATTTGAAAAAAAGTTTTGAAAATAAAACGATTTCAACTGAATTCGCTTTGTTTTGCAGAGGAATGGTTCACATGCTACAATTCACCTAGCGTAAAATCGTGCATCATCTACGCTCAACGGTTTGTTGTAAGTGAATTCTAACGCAACCCTATCATTTTTTCTTTAAACCATAAATTATTGTATTTTTAAAATCACTAACTTTGATGGCGACTTTGGTGTCCTTGTGAGAGAGTTTTAGCGAATTATTGAAAACCTTCAGATCCTCGTCCAACGATAACGTTGCGCCTGGCAATTTCTGCTGGTCCGGATCGATGTAATCGTTTAACCGAGCAGGAGTGTCTATGAAAATCAGTTTTCTATTTCCCTGCTTAAAAATATAAACATTCTAAGGTCTTTGGTATTGTAAATAATTCGATTATCTGAGACAACCTTCGTAACAAAAAATCATTTTTAAAATAAAACACAAAAAAAAACGACTTGCTTTCAACGGTGCAAGAATTCGATCATGGTATTTGATATATTCCCGAACCCATGAATTGCAATTGTAAATATAAGCAGCTAAAATCTTTTCATACGCCACTTCAGGAAGGACGACGAACCATTTCTGAAGAAACTCGGTCTGAAAAAATGAAATAAATTAAACGTTTGATTTTTCTTTTTCTAACAATAACATTTTTTTCAACAACAAAATATTTATCAATTTCTTATGATGAAAAAGTTACTTGTGGGTTTGCACGATAAACATGTTTGTGGTGCTAAACCCTATGTCCGAAAACGACATGCGCAGTAGCGATCTACTACAGACTTAGCAGACACAGACTACAGCAGTTGTTGTTTTTAACCTAAACTGTTACTCTATGGAAATATTTACCGGTTTATGGAAATATTGACCAGTTTAGGTTAGTTAAAAAAAACTTAAGTGTTGTTTTTTTTTTTTTTTTAGCTAACTTAAACTATTATCCATAACCAGACAAGTTAAGGTTAATTAAAAATAACATCTACTAACATCACAAGAGTGTTACCGTGCAAGCCAACAAGTACTGAAAAGTAAACAAACCGCTTGAATCAATAACGACTGAAAAACTTACACGAAATCGGTTATCAGCACATGTGTGAGTGAAATCAACCACTAATTCAAAAGGTTGGTGACAAAAAGGTTTCAGAGTTAAAATCACATGATAAATAAGGAGATCCCCATTAGTCTCGCCAATTCTGTAAAAAAAAAAAATAAATAAATAAATATAAAAAAATTGAAATAAACACTTCAAAAAACATGAATTCTTCATGAACCCCCCCCCCCAAAAAAAACCAACCCGCAACAAAAAAACTCACTTGTATCTCCTGGCTATGTAATAGAAAACAGGATTGCCTGCTTTCGACGTTCCAGCTTGATAGAAAATGTTCAAGCTCTTGATGGATTTGAAGTCGTCTCTTTCGTGCATGTTATTCCTAGACATTATCTCTTCGAATTTTGTGCTCATCATCTCGACACTGGTCCAACTGTTCATTTTTTGCAACAAACAAAAATTAATTAAGTGTAACCAAGACAAAAAACAAAGATCATCCTGAAAAAAATAAAAACCAAAAAACCCAACTAAATTAACTCACTGAGAATCAATTGGTTTATGTTCAGGTGGTCCTAGGTAGGCCAATAATGTGGCCATCTTGTCAAATGGCCTCCTTCCGATGGCTTTCTGATCCCTAGCGTCAACAAATTCACTCGTTAGCAGGATGTTGGTTAATAGCTCAGATCATTTCAAGATTGACGAGATGGGTACTAAGCGAATCATACTAACCTGCTGCTGGATAAGTAATCCCCAATTTTAGCCTGATGATTCCAAAGAAGACGATGCAAAGCCAGAACGTTGGCGTCACTAATGAAGGACATGGTATGGCTGCTCTGTTGATCTACGGTTTCAAAATCTGAGGCAATTTGTATGAAAAATCTGTCCACAAAAAAAACCCATATAAATAAGCTTGTTTTAAAAGAGTTTTGACAAAAAAAAAAAGCTGAAATCAAAATTCAATTAAAAGACATCCAATCAAATCCAATACCTCCTTCCTTGTTCAAAATTATTCCGTAGAAAATCGTTGAATGGAAGCATGTGCTGTTCCTTGGAAAACTCAACATGATTGGCAATGTTTTGCAAAATTTTAGACATCAACATCAACCCACGTTTCACATTTGGAGGCGGCTGCTGATCTATTATGCCCATGTCGCACGGTGAAACTGTAAACAAACATTCGCATTAATAAAAAACCGCAACAAAAAATCATAAAAAAATAAAAATCTCGATTCAAGCCATCATGAAAACACTACAACATCAGCAATCAGACATGTTGTAGTTTTTCACTATTAATGGACATTTTCATGATGACCATGCTGAATCAACCAGCAGAATTAATCAAACCAGTGGTACTAACCAACAGCAGGATTAATAAAACGTAAAAATATCACAGTTCCTACTGCACCAATATTCGTGTGACCAAGTTGCGGAAATCGTTTGCTCAACACTTGATACAAACAATGACACATACTTCGCAATTGTGGAGGAAATCTATACGCAAAAATGGGACATTGTGGAATCAACAAACATAAATGTGGAATCACAATCTACTGTGACTCTACAGGGTGTTTAAAGAAGATTCTTGCACCTTGACAAAGCCACAGAAGTAACAAATACTAATGCACAAGAACAAGTTATACATCAGTCGATAGAAAAACTCTAGTTTTATTGTCCAATTACAAAGAAATGGAAAAAGATGAATCGCTCGTCAATATATGAAATGTTCAGTTTTTCTGTTGATTGGTTCGTAGCACATTGCTGTATTATTATTATTATTATTATTATTCGTTACTTAGTTACGGCCGAAGAATGTAAAGATATTTTTGAAACACCCTGTATACACCTAACACATTAAAACATTGCAGCCATGTAGGCCTGTTATGTAGCAATGACAAAGAATATGAATATTTACTTGTCAGCTGTTGACAGAATTGCATCAAAAGCTTTCTGCGTGAGCTGCATTAAATTTTGTCTATTGGCTTCTAGGTCTTCACCACTTTCCAATCTAAGAATAACAATAATAAATAAAATAGAACTCATCTTATATTACAACAATTTATTCATACATGAGAATGAAATGTTTTATTTACCTGGCAGGGTCAACCTCATAACTCAAGTGAGGCTGTTTAAGCAATGGTTCAATCAAAGGCTCGAGTAAATTATGCAGGTAACTAGCACCGTAAATTTTAAAGCAAAATGCCATGATCTTGCTTCCTAAACTGTTGCCACGAAAAAGAGTCTGCATGCCATCCGACACTTCAACCTAAATACAAAATGGATCAATTGATTAGTAATTATAAAATTACTACATGGTACAATGGTCACGTGTACTACATTATTCCTGAAGAACTACAACTGACTTTCGTATATATATATAAATATATATATATAAATGATACACTAATTCTCACCTCTTTGTAAAACATGCTCCAAAGCAATGCCGCGAGTAAATGCTTGGCATCAAAAAGAGTAACAAACACCCGAGCTAATTCATCCTGGAAATTGCAACAACAACACATATCACTTAGTAAAGATGAAATATCTTTGTGAATGACCAAACACAAAAATAATGCTTCAACCTACCATTTGTGGCGTCACAACCACATTAGCAAGAGCCATCGCAATAGGCAATTCACCTTTGTCTCCTATCATAGTTACTAACTGAACTAGTTGTTCGAAACGATCTGCGAGTACCGTTTCTGCCAAAGTATCGAATTCCGTCCCTTGCTGCAAGATCTTTGTTAGCACTTCGATAAACGCAGCTCTTGTCTGCAAGTCCTTATTGTAGCCCAAACCTATCAAGGAACAAAACAAAACATGGCAATTAACAACAGTTCGTGTTAAGCGGTTATGTCAATTTAATCCTATTTTGAAATATCGAACCGATGGAGTGCATAAGGCCGCTATCGATGTTGGCGCTTAGCAAGTTGGACATGGCTTGAATGGTGGCGTTGCGCAAGGTTCCAGACTTATTGGAATGAACACGCTGCCGAGAAACCTCTTTCTCGCTTTCCTGAACTTCATTGCAATCGTTTAACAGGTTCATGAATAGCGTAAACAACCTGTTAAAAAATAGCCCATGTTTTTAAAACATTACAAATTATACCTGGTATACCATAATTCATCACTCTATAATAGTTTCTATAAAACTTTTTTATTTTATATATTCTTTTCATTTAGTTTCACATTATGGAAAAGCAACTCAAAACATTTTTTGTTACCCACACTTATTAACTTTGGTGTATTTTTACAAAAAAAAAAAAAAAGAGCAAAATTTGGTTCAATCTTTATCGTTAAAATATTCTGGTTCAATCCTTTAACTTCATGCAACTGAAAAAGAAAAGCAAAGGTTGGTAAACTTTTATTGTTGAATTTTCCAATTTTAATGTTAAAATTTGCCCTCGTCCCTTTTTTCACCCATTTTGAAGTTAAAAATAAAGTTTGAACCAAATCTCGCTTCTTTTTTTTTTATGCGAAAAAATATATCAAAAAACACAAAAAAAAAAAGAAAAAATAGCAAATAAAACATTTTTGAGTTATTTTTTAATGATATGAAAAAACATGAAAAACAAATAAAAAGGTTATCATAAAAGTAAATGAAGTTGTGAATTATGGAACACCCAGTATATGAAATTAGACAAACATAATAAACTTTTATAACAACAACAACAAAAATAACATGTTCGTATAAGGTACGCACTTCAAAAACAACTGTGACTTAGCCTCCATGAGATCGCCACGATCGCTTTCTTCGGGCTGCAGTGGTAAACCTCTCAAAAGAGCAGCGACAGCTTCCATGCACGCTTGATCGAGGTCCCTCGTGATGACGTAAGCGTCACCGGCGGCGGGCGAAGGAATCTGGTGGGAATTCCCCATGACCCAATCCGTAAGGTAGTCCACCATCTTGTTGCGGAATTTCATTTCCTGTCGAAAGGCGAGATCGTCTCGTCTCTGCATCATCGCTTCCACGAGCTGACACAGCTTGGTTTTGATATGCACGGGTTGAACGGTGGGGTCGAGATGCCGCACGTACCTGCAAAATTAAAACCACACATACATCAAATACAAATAAAAAATAAATGATGAATAAAAAAAAAACAAAATTACCAAAATACAATAACTGTGATTAATGAAAAATGAATTTGAATGCTTTAAAGCAGATTAAACCAAAAAATATTCTTAACCCCCCCCCCAAAAAAAAGGAAACGAAACACAACACAATCGATCTTATATTAAATACAAAAATTCTGTATGATGAAGCTTATCAACTTTAATATAGGTCATAAGCACAGTCAGGGTGTCCCTAAAGTCACTATCCGTCTGTACAATTTCAAAAATTAAACCCACTCTATACTGTACTAAATTAAGTGTCACACCCAAAAATTAAAATATTTACGACGACCAGACCTGACTATTCCTGTCATCATGTTTTCAATGCTAGTGACACCTAGGTGTTCCGACGGATGGTCAGTTCTATTTTCCAGCACGCTCTTGATGATAAAAATGATGTGATCGATGAACTGCGTATTTGTTTCGCTGACAATAACCTGTGCACAAGTAAACAATAATTTACCAACAAAATTGGAGGACAGTACAACTCAAAAAGATGTTACCACTTATATTGAATACATAATGCACACACACACACACCAATCGTTGATGAGTTGTAACATCTTTTTTTGACTCATCCTGTATAAAGAAACATGACACAATCTGCTCCTCAAAAATTGAAGTGATGGGGGAAAAAACTAAACATACCTGTCCTTGGGAATCGAAAAATTTCTCCACGATGACTTTAATCTGATCAAACAGAATTGGATACAACGCGGGACTCATTTCGTGGGCGACGAGTTCCTTTACGTGTTTTTGAATCAGGGTGCCGAATTTTTCATTATTGCAGACAAGAAGTCGAAGTAACATTCCTACAAATCTATAAAATGAAACAGTATCACACAATGGCTACTAATACCACCTATAATAAGAAATTCGCATAATTATCTACTAGAATCTTTAAATATTATCACATCATTGAAATACCATCACACTGCTGTTGCAAATTTCACAACAATTAAAACAACTCACTGTGTAACTGGACAGTAGTGAATATCCTGACTTCCGTTTGGTAGCAGATTTGACTTCCTGGAATCGAGACTGAACGTCGACGCGGACGTCGTCAGACGAGTGGATTTCTTCTGCAAACAAATTCCACCAAGCGCGCAGAGAAATCCAGTCATGTTCGCCCATTCGTTGACTTGATCCTATGCAAGACAAACAATAGCTTCTTACTGAAAAAAAAACAACAAAATGTTCAAAAGTTGACTTTCCAAAGCGTATCTCACATCAAGTTCGTGTTCCGTGCTCTGATGCGAAGCTCGTCTCTTGCCGACGGTTCTGAAACCGTCGGTGATTTGTCCCTCTTCGAGTTTTGTCTTTGGATATGAAATTAAAGCTTTGGTTGCTGCATCCCAATTATTGAACGTATCTTCCCAAGCCTAAAAAACATTCACATTTTTTTTTAGCATATCCGAACTATTTCTACGAGTAATACAACTCAAGTTTTTTAACAGATACAATAAAAAACAAATTACAAAAAAATATTTCCCTAAATAATAAATCAAGATCGCCTATAGCAGTCGACAATTATAAGTGTTGTGATAAATAAATCAACACACCAAGTACTAAAATTATTTTTCAAGAACGCACTTTATATGTTAGCATCTTTAACATCAGTATTTGCCACTAGATGTTGCCCTATGTCTGCATTCACTAGGGTTTCTCAAAAACTACTTTTGATTAAACCAGTATTCAGTATAATTATTTTCAAATAAACCGGTGATACCAGTATTTTTCGGTATTTAAAAACTATAGAAAATCATACAAATTTTAACAGCAATTTTTCTGTCGTTTAAGAAATAAAAATATGAGAATTACAAGTGCATTCAAAGACCGAGTAGATAACTTTGATCTTATTTTACCACAAAAAATTTTTTGTAATTGGAAAAGTTTAAATGAAGTTGAAAACCGGTAAAATAGGTCCACTGAATAAAAAACGGTCATCGGTATTAAAATAAATCCTGATATACTGGTTTTCGGTACAGTAGAGAAACCCTAGTACTCACACTGTAACAAGACATGCCACTCGCATGTGAAACTCATATAAAGTGTGTAAAAAAATAATAAAAAGCAAGTAAACAAAAAATGAAGTCTTCTTACTTGAGAGCACCCCATAGTACAGTGTTCAATTTTTCTCAGCAATGCCATTATACGTTTTTGTAAAGCAGCACGACCTGCAACGACAAAAAATGACGATTGCTACAGTGTCGAAACACTTCCAGCTGAAAGATATCATCGTTGAAACTCGTGTTCACCTGTAGTTAGAACGGTGCTAGCGGTAGCAAGTTCTTGATAAACGTGATAGTTCGGTAAACAAAAGGTGACCGTTAGTTCGTCTGAATTGCATCGGATATCGGCTTCTTCACATAGTAATGCAAAACACGACATTGCAACTAAAACAGCATCGATTTCAATGCTCCACAAATAAATAAAAAACACAACCTGCATACAAAAATAATAAAACAATTAATCTTATATGTTATTTATCGAAAAACCTACAATTCATAGAAAAGAGACAACACTTGCTTCAAGTTTGATGTGCGCCTGCTTGCAGATGGGAATATTACTGCCTAGATTCGCGTTATCTTTATGCCGGGAAAGGAACATGTTGCGATAAACAAGAATCTCCCGCAACCATTTCAGTATCTCCATGTAGTTGACAATCTGGTGCTGGATCAGTTTCTGCGATATTGAGAACAGAACCTGCGAGCTGAAAACAAAAATGAAACAACAACAAAATGTCAAAACTGCATTTTCGAATTCCATCATTTGGCGAGCGGGGGCATTTGTTTACCTCACGTCCCAGAACGTTTTAATGGGCGATTCGGGATTCCACTTTTCTATCTTCTCGGGTTGATGCAACACGAGCAAAGCTTCCATGGCCTCTTGCGCGACGTCGGGCATCGAAGGTTGGTGAACCAGCGACACTAGACCGTTGATCAACTCCATTGTGCTGCTCTGGATTTCGGCCCCTGCTTTCCCTTGATTCTGACAAAACGATCAAATAAATTTTTAAGCATAACATGAATACCAAAAAATAGTCGCACCATTCGCTACATTTCAAAAATCCTAAGTTTCCTTATTATTTTTTCAAACTTATTATGCTAAGGTTCTATTTGCAACATGTTCACAAAATGGAAAAATTAAAATTGTTAAGTCATAAAATTAATCAAATTTATTATTTCAGAAAAATTGGTTTGAAAATAGAAGAAAGATCACAATTTTAATTAATGATTTTTATCGCTCCTAAAAAAATTAATTTTAAAAAATCTAAAATACCCCTAACCTAAAAAACATTGCAAAAAATTTAATAAAAATTATAATCATTTGAGTTTCTGCAAAAATGTAAACATAGGAAAAAACATAGGAAACATTTAATATTAAAAACCTTGAATTTCTTCCTTATCCTTGGAAACTGTGCGTGATCCGCAATTACAGGGGTTGCTTTATTAGTCCGTTAAATCGCGAGTTCACTGTAGTTTAATCATGAAACACTTACATAAAGCATCAGCAACGGATCGGCGTGGACAAGACGAACCATCCATAAAAGCAGGTTCCTATAACTTAACGTTTCTTCGGATGATTTTTCTTTGAATTTCAAGGTGCTGACTTTTTCTTTCAACGTTAAACTCTACAAAACAAAGAAATTTACATCGATCAACCCAATTAGCTGAAAAACAAATTTACAAAACTCGTTTTTTTTTGGTGTGATATTAACCTGACATATCTGTCCAGAGAAAGCATTAAAAAATGAATTTTAAAAAAAAACAAAAAACAAATCGTGGCTATGAAACATCATCTCCAGTTTGAAATCAACAACAGTCAAAATTGGCTACGCACTCACCTGTATCATTTTGAGCGGCGTGTGCGTGATGCAGCCTTGCGTCACTTTGGTCAGCGTATCTGTAAACATGCTACGTAGTTCTGCTGATTTGCAATATAAATTATCGATCTTAGGCCACCACGCCAACCTCTGCTGGGCAATAATCCTACAATAAAAAATTTAACCATCAATTTAATAACACACACACCAGCTAAAAGCCGAGAGTGAAAACGCAACCTTGCTCTCACTTACCTATAAAGGGAGTTGACAAGAACAAAATGGTAAGTGGAAGGAGATGTTAGTGTCAAGCAAACTTTAACAGCGTCATTGTAGTCGGGCGATATGCGGAAGCACGACACAAAACAATCGATCATTAGATCCACATCTTGATTCACGCTGCTTTGTCCCCGAGAAAACGGTTTGGCAGGATTGAACAGCAGCAGCTTAAAAAAAAATGAAACGAAAATTACTTCATTTACCAGCATAAATAACACAACTGTGAAAATAAAATAGAAAAGAAGCCTGCTGTATGTTTTCGAATATAAGACAAGACTCAACTATAAGATGCAGCTGAAGAGAGCCTTGTGTAAAATCTTGTATTCGAAACACGTCTTTTATTCGCAAAAAATACAGTAGATTCACATAAGCTTAGTGTAGTAGTCATGCAGGCAAAATGAAAGAAAAACTGTTCAGTTCAATTGAAACTTAACACAGAACAAAACAT
This sequence comes from Cryptops parisi, assembly GCA_034695005.1. NCBI lineage: Eukaryota > Metazoa > Arthropoda > Chilopoda > Scolopendromorpha > Cryptopidae > Cryptops > Cryptops parisi. The sequence goes on from JAQIWH010001989.1 coordinate 22,332, forward strand.
GACGACAATGGTGACAAGCACATTAAAAAATTATTATTTAAGAACACACTTTATTGACATAGCTATTATGTCATCAGATGTCGTCCGATGTCTCGACTCACACTGTAACAAGCCATCTCGCTCCTCAATGAACCTAATATAATAATGCATGTGCAAAGGCTCACCTTCAACTCATTCATGACGCACGTAACCACCAAGAAGATGGTACACCGTGGATTCTCAGCCTTGTTGATATAGGTGGACATTTTACAGAGTTTAACACAAGTCACAGCTGCCGCTTCAGTCATCTGCTTGCTCGAGCTATGAGAACTTAACGCTTTTTTGACGTTGTCGATGAAGTGTTTCTAAAAAATGAAAATACACCTTGTAACTTGACAGTGTAAAGCAAAAAAATGTATTCAAAGTTAAAATACACAAAATTTAAACAATATTTAGTTAGTTTTGTTAAAGCATGTTAAATGTCAAAATTTCAAACCTTTTTGAAATGACGTGGAGAAACAGATTGTGTTGACTCGGATATGACAATTTCTTCCAATGTTTTCTGTACACAAAAAAAAATAATTAACAAATAAAATAAATACAGGATGTCCCAAAAAGCCTTCATACACAAGACGATGTGCATTTCATCAGTTTAAGAATAATTTTGACTAAGAAGAACGAACACACACAGGGTGTCTCAAAATTCTCCATACATTGGATGCAACCCTTTTATGTATGAAAAGCAAATGTAACAATTTCCTACAACAAAATTAACAAGGAAATATCTAGTGAACATTTACATATGACATTACATACAACATTTATTACTTATGTATGTTTGATGTCTTGGATTTAAAAATAAATAAATTAACAACTAATTAACCAAAATGAAAAAGAAAAACACTATTTAGTAAAAAATAATAAACTATAACTTACAGGTGACAAAGCAAGCAGCATGATTTGCAACGGCCAAACGGAAGCCCTACGTTTTCCACTCTCCCCAAACGTATCCAATAAATCAAATAATTTCTCACATCCATCTGAAAAAAAAAAAAACATATTAGATATATAAATTTATATAAAACATTAGTTAAAATTTAAAACATATTAACAGGTTTAAAAACACTTATAAATGTCTAACATAAAAAAAAAATATTCACCAGTAAGATCATCATTGGGCATTTTTTGTATTTCCACAAATTCGTGAGGATAAATGTCCATCCAATTCCAGATAGCTTTTTCAAGACTGTTGATTAGTACAAAGTGAGCATTCTTCTTCAAATTCCGAAACTTCTGTATCGTTTCTAAAAACAAATTTACAGACCAAAAATTGTGACAACAAACATGGAATATCTATAAAAAAAAATAAAGATATCTACAATGAAAGATGATTTTCTATTTCAAGAGAAAATTACTGTATACCATTTTGTAATTTTATTAATCTGTGGACATCAACGTTTATGTGCTGGATCAGTTCAATGTCACTGAAATCTGGATTCTCTTCATTACTCGTAGAAAGTTCTTGTAATCTAAATTGATGGCGTTGAAATGGTGATTATCGGATATTTACTGTATTTTTTTTTTTCGCGAGTGAATAAAAGTTATTACCTAGCTGAAATTCTGCTGAAAACAGCATTGAAATAATTGACACTTAGTGCAAACAAAACTTTGGAAGCCAGAGTTTTGAGCTGAATGACCATTGGATTTTCATTAATTAAATTCATGATCTAGATTATTAAACATTTTGAAATAAAAAAAAATAAATTAATAACATTCTTTTATTTTAATTTAAAAACGAAAAAATGATCAGCACAACACAGGAAAAACAAAAACAAACAAAACCTGAACCTGGCATATTTCACGAAGTAAATTCTTAATATCAAAGGGTACTTTTGTTTCATCGTTTCTCGTGGAATCCTTTGGTTGCTGAAAATTTGAAACAAGTTTTCAAAAAAATTCAACGCACTTGTAAATGAACACCCAACGAAACAACAATTTGAAAAATAAAATAAAATACATACCGCATTGAAGCATTTTTCAATTGTGTCTAAAACGATGATTTGAGAATCGTAAAAATTCTTCTCAAATTCAGGACCATGGGTTCGCTGCAAAAAATATATATAAATATATTTAAAAAAATATATTGCGTATCGTGTGGCTCTGGATAAGAGTACAAAACTACTCCATGCAGCCCACGATGAATTTGACATGCCCGATTTGAAACCCTGCGCTAATAAACAAATGCATCTTACCATCTCGTTCACCGAGTGCAAAATTTTCGTCAACCCTGCAATGACTAAAGAAAATTTGTGCTTGCTTATGTTGATGAGGCAGTCTTTATTTTGTTCAACGTTGATTCGGGAATGTGTAGTTTGAGGACCCGTCCTGCAGGGTAACTAGGAAACAAACAAACAAACAAATTTAAAAATAAAATAATAATTCAATATACAGGGTGTTATTGAAAGTGGTCAAATTTTAAGCACAGGGCCGCTACTAATCCAAACAAAGCTAAAAAAGCCTCTGTAAACATGAGTCCAAAAATAATGCATACTAATCTGCAAACCTTCAGCGAGTAGGAGAGGCACAGAGGCTTAATGCATTTACGTCACTTCACCCTGTGTTGTCTCGGAAGAGAAGCATTTACAGACCCATGTTTATATGGGTTGTTGGCTTTGTTTTGATGCATATCATCTGTGGTTAAAATTTGGGTACTTTTCAGTTATCGGACAAGAGATCGATCACTGTTTGGTACGCTTTGATTATTGTGGTAAACATGCACTTTGGTTTATGACAACGAGATCACTGGGTTAAGTTAGGTCTGAGACAAACGCTCAAGTCAGAAAGGACAAACCTAACCCAGTGACCCGTCATCAAAAAAAGCAAAGTGCACGTTTACCACAATAATCAAAGCATACCAAACAGTGATTGATCAAACATTCCGCCTTCAAGCTGCAGCGCCGTCTATGGCTCTTGGCCGGGTGACCGAAAAGTACCCAGATTTGACTATGAAATAACACCCTGTATAAATTACAGAACTGACTTTCACAACATCTTTGGGAGAATACTACACACAATAGCCAAAAAATTAGGTAAATTTATTCTTCGTTACAACAAAACAAAAATACTGAAATTGAGAAACAACATTTCAACACCTCACATAAATAAGCGCTACATAAAAAAAGTATATCATAATTTAATAATTAATAGAAAAAAAATTTCCAATCTATAATAAATACACAACACAACAGACATCAACTGTTTTGTAGAAATTGACACCTATAAATTATTATAAATAATAGTATTAAAAAAAACCCACGACTTTGGAAATGTGTTTTTTTGCGGTGTTGTTCGAAACAATGTGAACACTCAAATCGTACATATTTATTACATGGTTGTTTGTTCCCTGTTTCAATAATGGACTTTTCTCCATCAAACAAAATACAGGCGGAAAAATATTATTCGCAAATCCTGCCACATCTGGTATACACCAAACGATTGAGTTGATATGCTTGCTCGCTGATATGTTTGCTTTGAGCGTAAGTACTAAAAAAAGTTTTTAAAATCGTATAAAACTTAACCCCAAAAAAAAACCAAAACGAATGCAAATAAACTCGAATACTACGATTCATTCGATCACCCAATCAAATGAATACCCTAAAGTAATCTTAATTTCAATATTTTCATCTAATAAAAACCATAAAACTATAAATCTACTGAACAACAACTCAAACTTATGAACTATTGTAGTGTGAGCTTATTTATACAATAATATAATATAATAAAAAATAAAATCAAAATAACTATAAATCTATACTAAACTGGTATCCAAACAACTCAAACTTCATGAAATGATAGCATGAAAGTTCGAGCGTATCTAAATAATAGAAATAAATTTAAAAACTTCGTGTAAAACTTTCCTCACAACGATTTAACGATACAATTTCATTGCATGTAATCTTGTATTTGTGTCTTTGTGAGATACATGTATAACAACGTAGGTGATAGATGCATCGTGTCAGGTTTATCACAAGAGCTGAAATTACCATGACAATTGAAATTTGCACATTCCATGTTATTTTTTTACACATTTCCATAAAGTAAAAATAAAAATTCAAGAATGTAGAAATTAAACACCATCGATTACGTAACTCATCGATTTATCAACGAGTTAATTAAAAGTCGGACAAATGGTTTCTGATCATCTTATGGCTGGACGAGCTTTACTTGACACAAAACCGATATGTCTATCACTTTGACATTTGAGTTGTCGAGCATCAACCTAGATCACCAATGGGTAGGTGATAAACTACCAGACAATTCCGAATCTGTTAAAAATCACATCTAAATTTCAAACCACATGTCATGTTAGATAACAAACTGAAGCTCAATACAAATGCGATTTTAGCTATTAGCATTACGTATTGTATTGTACCGTAAAAAATAAATAAATTAAACTGAATTGGTTTGTTCATCTCTTTCAGACATCCAATCCGGATAATGTCTATGGAACGATGGAAGAAACCAATCACAAGTAACAACTAATATCCTTACTATTTTTTCATATTACGATTGAATTGACTTGAACCATAATGAACTAACTCATTTTTTACACTTTTTGAGTTAATGTATGAAATGAGGCCACTATGACATGATCTAGTCATAGACTAAAGAATTATAACGCTGGACCAGTTAGAGTGAGTTACCTAGCGCTGTGAACCAATGAGAATAGCATGCAATCCTATGGACAAACCATGTACAGTGAAACCTCTCGAACACCTCTAACTCGAATTTCCCTCTAACTCGAATTTTTTTCCGGTCCCATGGGTGTTTGAGTTAGAGACGTTCTACTGTACATATAATCACCGTTTTCTCAAGTTCAAGTTTTTGACTTAGTTCAGTATGGTTTAAGACGATCCAATCATTAAATATACACTTTATGTACAGTAGTAAGTTAAATTAAGTGAAATGGTTAGTACAAATTTTCTAAGTCGTAGAAATCCTTCAGACTTTACATTTATA
>JAQIWH010001990.1:0-27316 GCA_034695005.1 Cryptops parisi
AACGATACACGAAAAACCAAAGAACGCACAGATGGGTTGTTGTTGAGAGCAGATATTTCATAAGAATTTGAATATATTTATATTTTTTTTTATATATATATTTATATAACAGCTGAGTTGAACGTAGTAGTAGTAGTAGTAGTAGTAAACGATTGAAATGATCAGTCATTTCCCCACATATGTAAAACCAATGTTTTCGAGGTGTGTGTATAAGAAATCGTACAAAAATAAACAGCGTAGCATTTTTTTGGAGCAAGAAACGTAAAAGAAAACAAAAAAATTAATGAAAATCCACTTTTTGTTTTTTTTTAAGCTACACTTTGTAGGAATGAGTCAGGTCAACTGATTCACATATAATAATGTACAATGGGATATATTATAGAAAGAGGATAATAATAAGAAACAAAAAAATTAATAATAAAAAAAAACAAAGATGGATGTTCCTAAATTAAATTACAAAGATGTTAATTTACAATGATAATAGCATATATCGTACAAAGAAATGGTTTGTATTTTTTTTTTGCAATCACTGCATTTTTCATAATACCCCAAAAGATAATAAACCAACTGTCATGCCAAAACACACATTATTTGATATTATTATTATTAATATTTATACTGAGTTCACCATCAAACAAAAACATTTTGTGCAAAAAAACAAAAAACCTTTCATTTTGTGTCTTATTTTTTGTATATATAATAACTGGTTCAAAACTTCTCGCACTGAAAGTTTAAATATTTTTTAAAACTTTATAAATATATCCTATTTTGTTTTTTTTGAATATATATGTATATTTAATATATTCAGTAAGAAACAATTCCAGACAAAATATCTGAAACTATTAATTCTTCTTAATAGTCCATTGGCCTTTATGTGTTTTCCACTTTAGGTGTCAAAACAATGTGGAAATGATTTAAATTTGTTAAAATAATTTTTCTCAGTACATTATAAACAACCTTGACTATTGGATTAATTCGAGAAGAATGTGATAATTTTTTTTTATAATAAACTGTTAAAAATAAAATAATAATTGGTAATACTAAATCTACAATATCATCACTATTTTGCAATGGTCGATATTATAATAATAATAATAAAATAAAAGGATGATAAATATCAGAAAAAAAATAATAATCCCCTTTTTAAATAATAATTCTAATTTTCAATTCATTCATCAATAACCATTTTTTAGTTTTTGTTTTGTTTTGTTTGTTTTTTTTGGAAATCTACAGTTTCGAAAAATATTCGGAAACGGACGTTGCCACCATTTCGTAAAAACCAAAAAACAAAAAAGTGCACACGTAAGAAACAAGCAGCACTGTCAAATATAACATGATTCTCACAATAATAATAATAACAAAAAATTATACGTAACCTTTAAATTAAAAAAAAAAAAATAATAAATTTGATCACTTGTTTTCATACACCCACACGTTCTACTAAACTTCTTTTCGGAAGAGAAACCCAAAAAAATAAAAATTAGAACAACCTAAGAAAACCCTAAAAACGCACATCAATTTTTTGTTTCAAACAATTTTTTTACCACTAATGGAAAATTAAAACAAAAAAAAGCATCATCTTACGACATCTTGTGTCTCAAAAAAAAAAAATAATTAGCAGACATCTTGTGTCTAAAATACAAAATTGACACAAACAAAAAATTTACTTTTGGAAAACAAAACTTTCATCATCAAAAACACTCAAAATGATGTCCACTGAATTAGAAGAAGAAGAATACATTGTAGTTAATTTACAAACAGTGACTGCAAAATCTAAGGAACATGAACACCTATCACAAAATAATAATGATCCTTTTTTTTTTCTAGTGTTATTTTTATATATATATTTATATATATATATTTATATATAATAAGAGGTAACTAAAAATAATAATAACAAATAATCATTAATGATGATGATAAATCGAAAAATGGACAGTAAAAAAATCTCACCAGACTACCAGTGCAAACTTACACATACGCAAATAAGAGCCTGCAAATAAATATTTGATACCATGAAAAAAAATTAATAATATTGTTCATTCCATGTATATATATAAAAAAATGAAACAAAACAAAAAACCAAACACTGTAGTCTCTCCAACTTTATACAAAATAAAAAACGGGAATCTATGGTACAGATGGAATAATATTATTATTCTATATATATATGAAGATATTTTGTTTGATAAGCAATGATAAGTTTTTGTATTACATAGGGGTTTTGCAGAGAAATTAATGTTGTGCTCCTGTTACTTTTGTGGCACTTCATTGCATTCGAATTTGATGCTACGTTTTATGTACAGATGACAAAATCCAAGACGACAATTTTTTTTCAGACGAAACCAAAATAATAATTACTCGAGTTCCTTTTCTGTGCAATGGTTCATGACAAAGACAAAAAATAATATGAAAAATCAAAACAAAATATAACAAAAACGTAACAAATAAAATAAACGAATTAACTATTTTCAAGTCAAAGTGGTACGATGCTAGAAAATGTGAATTCTTGAAAAAAAATTTCAGAATATCATTTGTTCGGTAAAATTATTTTGCTATTTGTGAATTTCCATAAAAAAAATAAATCATAGTTATAGTTGATTTTGTGAAATCAAACAATTTCATGTTCAAAACGCATCAAGTTACTAGGAGGATGCTAGGCATCCATTTTCAGGTTCATAGAGCAGCATTGAATCAGTTAGGCGACCGATTCACACCTCATCTTCTACCACTAGTCAAATGTAGTCCCTACTTTCCCAAACCAACTTCCTTTTGTTGCATGCTCAAGTCCCTGATTGGTGCTCGGCTCGTAACTGATTCAATGCTGCTTTATGAAGTTGAAACTCAGTATATAGATGAAAAACCAATAAATGTATTTTTGGGGGGGGGGGGGGTTTGGACGACTGCACCTTGTGGCACTAATTTCTTGAATTGCATACTTAATAGATAATTGTTTATACATTCAATACGCTTTCATTTGTTTAACTAACCTAAGCCACAAGCGAGTGCAGGCGTTCAATCCCAGTACTCAAATTTACGATTGCAAATTTTACACATAGGGATATTTTTTCCGGGTTCGTTATCATAAAAAAAAAATATATGTATATTTATCAAACATAGCCGGATGCAATTGTTATGGAACCTTGATTTCAAACAAACAAAATAAACGAAACTACGTCTAAATGATACATTTACAAAATGAAAAATTTGAGCACGTGTAACCCTGAATATTTCGACACAAAACCTCGAAGAAAAAAACACAAAAAAAAACATATCTTTGGGCCAAGGAAAATAAATTCTGGTGAGATTTTTCGCTTACCAACCACATTCCAAGAAACAAAAAAGTATGCTTTGTATATCCCACTATTTCAATTTTGAAGTTATGAAAAATATAAAATTAAAACAAAACAAAAAAATAATAATAATATATTAAATAATAAAAACAAAAACTCACATTCACTAGTATACTATATATAATTGAGTCTCATCACTAGCGACATTCGCAGCTCTCAACACGATCTGCGGAACGTTCACCAAAACTTGATCCTTCAACTTGAACGAGATATCACAAGATGAAGGAAAAGGTGTTTTTGTTTTGTTTTTTAATATATATATATATAATATATTCTTCTCATTTTGTTTGAAGTTTTTTGTTTGTGTGTTTTTTCCAAGCAACAGCAAAGTTGCACCAAAGAAGACGAATTGTCCTGACGGTAAACGTCGTCGTCGTCGCAATGGTTCATCGTCATAGGGCGAGATACGTCACAAAAGTTAATCTATACATACGGAGTAGTGCACGCACAATGTGTTGTTGTTGTTGTTGTTGTAAGAAAAATAATTTTCCATCATCGTCGTCCGTTCTTGGAAAAATTTTGGGGTTTTGTGGTGAAACTTCTTGAGCACATTAACACTGATCCGCAAGCAAAAAAACAAAAAATGAAGAAGAAAAAAACAAAAAGAAAAAGGCAACGTTCCTTTTCTGCTCGTTGATCACAAACTGAAAAATCGTGCTTCCCTTTTGTATTTTTCACTGTGTAAAAAAATCGACGTTATTATTTTTTTTTTTGTCATGCTAATGTTATAGCGTTTCCTCAAATGTGGCCATAATGTCACTTTGTCTATTCATGTCGATCTGACCCGCCATCTGAAAAAATAGCATTAGTTAGTTAGTTAAATAAATAAATAAACAAACCAACTTATATTTCTGAGGATCTGCATTGAAGTTGAATCGAAAAAATAAATAAACAAATAAATAAATAATGAAAATTAAAATAAACTAAAACTAAATTAACAAAAAAACCAAAACAGATTAAAACTAAAAATTAAATTAAATAAACTAAAAATAAATAAACAAAAAACAAAAAAAAAAGTAAAATGAATAAAACTAAGAATTAAATTAATTAAATAAATAAATGTGAAAAATTAAATAAATAACTGTAAAAAATTAAATGAAATAAATAATAAACCAAAAAATTAAATTATTGTTTGTCCGTTTTCATTTGATTAATTTTTAAATTATAATAAATAAATGAGATTTAACAAAATTTTTTACAATAAATTAAAAAAAAATTAAAATAATTTCAAAAATAAAATTGATAAAATTAAAGTAAATAAATAAAATTAAAAAACAAAACAAAAACCCAAGACGTACAGCTTCTCGTCGTCTCCTTTCCTGTTCCCGCTGTCGCTGACGCTGGCGTTCGCGGTCATTATTACTCGCTTGATTCGCTTGGTTTTGAACTTCCCGTTGCCGCGCTTGCTCCTCTTGGCGCTGCTGTTGTTCGAGTTGCGACTTCCTCGCACGCTCCAACGCAGCCTCCTCCTCGCGCTCTCTGGAACATTTACTAAAAACATCAAATAATTTGCTAATACCCATCAACCGCTAACAACTCGACAAAATCTAATTCAAAAACCACCTTTGCTTTTCTCGTTCGAGACGCTGCCGTTCTCTTTCGGCCTGCTCTTTTTGATGCCTCCTCAGTTCCTGCTGTTCCCGTAGCTGTCTTTGCTGGACAAAAAAAAAAAACAAAAAAAAAAAAAAAAAAAAATTAATCGTTTGAAAAAAATAAAATTATCGCGTCGAAAGGAAGCAAAAATTTACTCTATCCATCTTTTCTTTAGCTTGCTTCTTGTACTGTTGGAATGAAAAGTCCATTGCCGACGTTTTTGCCGGTCCCGACGCCTGTGCCGATTGCATCAGACTGGACCAGGATCCAGCATTTTTCCATTTGGTATCCTGTTGGTTATATAAAAAAAAAATGTTCTTTAATATAAGAACATGTAACGACGATGATGACAAATGCTTTTCGCACCCACGTTACATACCTTCTTGTTCATCGAAGGAGGTAGATTGCCTTTTGGATCCATTTTCTTTTCACCATTGGAAGGCATCATCATAGCTGAAAAATAACAAAATTGTATTAAAAATGTCTCAATCAAACATACATACAAGCAAAGTAATTGCTTCACTCGTTAACCAATTTTCATGACGCTCGTAAACATACTAGAAATTGTACACAATTTCCAAATCCATGACAATGAAATGTTATCATCGTATAAATGATTCGTAATTATTTAACTAGCATTGTTTTTTGTTTTGTTTTTTTGCATAAAAATCAGGATCACCCAGTTTATGTAAAAGTAATACACACTAAAAATATATATTTTTGCAGGACAAAAATATAAATGCTATTCTTCCAAAAGTATGCAATGACATATGCTCATTGAAAACTACAGTGCTGCGTTTTGAATCAAAACCGTTACTACTAAACGAAAAATTATCAGAAACTAAAAGTCTCGTAATACAATCACAAAAAAAAACAAACAACCCAATGTCACTCGTAGCATTATCAAATTTAGTTTACGCAAAATATATTCGTTATGTGCACCCCTCGATGATTCAAACACTACTCTCATAATAAAAAGAAAATTCTGCCAACCCTCCGCTCTTGGAGAGTGCATGAACCCCTCCCCCTCCAAAAAAAAAAAAACGAGTGTAAAAATCATAGTTACACACCACCATGTAAGCTTTCTGAATGCGATTTGTTGCCATCCACGATAAGATTAGAATTATCCTCACGGATGAGCTCGTCCTTGGCCCTGGGCGTCAACGGGTTGCTCGCCGCAACGGGCGGCATACGCTGCTGATTGGCCATCTTGGGCTCGATCATGGGTTGTTTTGGTGTCGAGATGGGGGATGGAACAGGCGACATAGTCACCGCGGGTGAAGGCAAGTTTGTGGCGAGCGGCGAGGGCGACCGGGGAGGTTGCGTCTGAGTGGGAGTGGGCATGGCGTTCACCATGGTGGACATGAGAGGTACGTTGATGGGTGTTAGAGTTGGGGGAGATGGAGAAGCTTGTCGAATGAGTGGTGGGGGTGGAAGTTGTTGTTGTTGTTGTTGTTGCTGCTGCTGCTGCTGCTGCTGCTGCTGTTGTTGTTGTAATTGTTGTTGAAGTTGCTGCTCAAGCTGCAACTGCTGTTGTTGCTGCTGCTGCTGCTGCTGTTGTTGTTGAATTTTCTGTAGATGATCGGCTCCCATTTGTGTCTGAGGACTCGACACCGGGAGAGATTGGGACAATGGTCCACGCAAAGGTGGTGGAATCGACAAGGGCTGATGAGATGATGCGGGCTGGCCAACATTAGGCTGAGCGTTACCTGTTATAAATGGCAAAGTTACATGCATCTCTAGACCATTTTTGTCTTTACGCTTTGTTTTGTGGGGGATTAAAGCTCAAGGAAAACCAAAAACCCAGAGAAATGGGTATAATACCTATCAAAAACTATTTCTCTTCACCTCATCCTCCAATGTAAGTCTTTTTTAAATTAAAAATAAATAAATAAATAAATAATAATATTAATAAATAAATAAATAATAATAATATTAATAAATAAATAAATAATAATAATATTAATAAATAAATAAAATTGACGTCCGTATCATTAATGGGGAAAACATTGTTTTAGAAAACCAACACGTCACTAATGACAACTTGATTTTAAGTATCACAAAATAACTATCTACCAGCACATGCCAACCATTGTTTACAGAAATTACGTGTCTTATAATGTCCTATATTTTGTATATTTTTTTTTGTCTCCGAGACATTACATTGTTAAACAAAACAATAAGAAATAAATAATACCATCTCCAAAATTTTATTAGGTTTGGATACCTAATAAAAGCCCAAGTTAGCCCAACACTTGCAACAACGTCGCCACACATTTTTGTATATACAGTAAGGTCTCTCTAATCCGAGATTAATGCCGGATTACTGGATTTTAGGAACAAATCTTCCCGTTTATTGAATATGACGACTTAGCAAAACTAACCACGCAAAGTATCCAAACAAGAAAAAAGCTAATGTTCAATATTCACAAAGTTCGTCAATTTGTTCTTTTTTATTTTGCGTTTGAAAAGTTTCGTGCACCGACCTGCTACCTGCCGAGTGTCGGATTACTGAACGTGCCAGACTGGCAAAATATCGGACTAGAGAGACTCTACTGTATATCAACGCATGTTCAATTTTTTGGCAAAAAAAAAGCACTTTTTGCCAACACACACAAAAAAAAACCAACTACATATAACCCAAGCAACTGGAGTTGATTAATTCTAATTTTTTTGTAATTGTCTTTAAAAATTCCAGAATTATTATTCAGATTCAACAGGAGCACAAAATGTCAAATATCAACAGCACCCATTTCTAAATTAAATTAAAGCAATTATTCACTATATTCAATACAAACTGGTATTGGTTATTAACTTTTTATCAAGAAAAAATTTTTTTCTCCTTCAAAACGATCGAACTCCATGAGTTTATAAAACTTTGTAGCTTGAAAATCAAAAAATTTTTTCTTCCGCTTTAAATTTGGCAATGTAATAACCATCTTGCTAGCCGCACACGTACTTACGACACTAAATAAGAATATCATCAACAAAGCACTCAAGCCTCCCCCCCCCCAAATAAAACGTTCGAATAACGCTTTGAAAACATTCTATTAAGACAAATTAAAATAGGAAAATTCTAACCAAACAGAATCATTTTGTTCAGACCTGTAGCACTCAAAATAAGTTTTCATTTTGTATCTCAAAGTTTACTCACCAGTCGGTTTGAGTGGCGGCGGAATGACCATCTTTTTCACAGGTGCCGGAGTCGCTGTTGCCGATGGTCGAGCAGGTTGTTGCGGGAGACTATGACTAGCAACAACAGGTGCTTTGGCAACAGAAGGGGCAGACACTGAAAAGATAGAATCAAGAGTTATAAAGACAAAAACAAACAAACGAACCAAACCAAAGATGAAAATTAACAAAAAAAAACCACGTTTCCTGATCAAACTGTTGTACCTTGTGGAATAGCCTGCGGTAACGAGTTGAACATTCCCGCCACGGGTAAAGGAGATTGCTGAGGTGTGAGGGAAGCTTGAGTCGTGTGATTGTTCATGAGAGGTGCGGGTCCGGGGACAACGTTCAGGCTGGTAACGGGATTAGTTGCTTGCATTGGTCGTCGATTCTACAAAATAAATTTTTGATTTCCGTATTTCAATGTCCTATTTACCACAAAGTTATGCTCTCATAAAAGTATTTTGTTAAAAAACATTTCAGCAACTTTCCCAAAAAGTCAACTAATCCAGTAAATAAAATATTTTTGTTTCCGAGAAATTTTTAGAAACATTGCCCTACTAAAATAAAATACACATTGGCGTTCAATCATTGCGTTGCGCTGACATCTTAATTACGCATATGCAGAAAGATAAATTGCAAATTTTGTCATGATTGGTTTTTTTTTTTTGCAGAAACACCAACAAACATCAAATACAGTTTTGTCAACAATTTCAATTTTTTTTTGTACTTTAATGCCCCTTGTTAAATTTTTAAAAAATTAACAAGCCCCCCCTTATTTGAATTTTAAATGAAAAAATTTGATTAAACTTGAATAGTTAACGAATTTCATTTTTTGTTTAACCGCATCATTAATAGGACATTAATGATTAAAATCAAATTCAGACCAACTAATCGAGATTTAAACCTCAGTACTATCAAGACCCTCATTAAAAACTGGCAGCACACCACAATCCACATTATACAGTGTGGATCAAATTTTCATACAACGCAAACCAACTTGAATCTTTGCTAAATTTTGACAAGTAACAAGCTTTTTGTTTGTTTTTTTTTTTTTAAATGTTAAGACAAGACCACAAAAAGTGATTTAAATCGAATTTTTGAGCTTATACATCTCTCGCAACTTTCGTCGACAAAGTCCTGTTAATATCATATTTCTAATGATATTATAAATTTTACAAAATTTACTTTTTTTTTTTTGATTCAACTTAGAATTTCGAAAACACCCGATTAAGAGAAATAAATCCACGCAAGAGTGCTGTATACGCCACCAGTTGAACGAACACATTATACAAAACACATTTTTCTTTTACCCAACAAATAAAATTACTGTCGGAATCGTACCTTCAGTGGAACGGAACGTAAATTTACCTGCTGATTATCTTCTTTACTTTTCTTCGAGGATGGTTCATCGCCTGCATTAGCAATTAGAAAAACATTAATTAGTTAAATGTACCAGAGAGCAAAAAACAAAAACCAAACTTCGTGAGAAACCTGCAAATAAAATAACGTTCTGTGTTAATATCGCAACGCCGCCGCACCGCCGCCACTATGCAAAATAACTCAAAAACTAATTATGTAAAACATGTCAAGAAAACCGCATTGTAGTCCAGTGGCATTTTTATATATAATGTATAAAATATATATATATATATATATTTAAAGTATATAATTTACTTTTTATAATAAAGCCAGAGTGCAAGCATGTATTTTTTACAAAAACAATTTCTAAAATATAGCAAACTGCCATTTTTTTTTATATAAATAAGTACAATAGTTGTAATAATGTACCAATTTTTATTATGAAGACATAATATACATTCATACTCACAAAGATACACAAGACTTTACAATAGAGAGACAGGGGGCAACCTATCTACTGTGCCTTACAGTATAAAGATTTTTTGTTTTGTTTTCTTTTTTAATTATGTACAAATCGTATCTGGAAATCTTTTCAAACATTTTGCTTCATCGCTTGTCATGATTTTTTAAAGTTCCGCAACATAAAATAAAAATGTGTTTTTTCTTTTTTATTATTATTATTAGTATTATTATTGCTTATATTTTTTTTTTGCGTGGACAAAATTACCAAGTTATTAAAAATAATAATAAAAAATGGCCCATTTTTTGTATTTTCCAGAAGAAACAAAACTTATCTCTTTTTTTTTCAATATAATTATGATTCGATAGCAAAAAAAAAAAGGAAAAATATGACAACTCCAAAAAAAAAACAAAACAAAACATTATTTTAAACTATGTCCCTCGAAAAAAGAGAGAAAATTGTGAGTAGAGAAAAATAATAAAGAAACAAAATAGTCTAACACGTTCGTAATGAATTTAAAAATAAAAAATGACAAAATGAGTAATAAAAACAAAAAGTAATGAAGCAACTATTCACACATGATTTTTCTTTTCTGTATTTATATATCAACTAAATGAATGAAGAGGGGAAAAAAAAACAAAAACAAAATGGAGTCACCAAGAATAGAACTGTTGACCCTGAATGTGGTTTTACATACAAGTGTGTAGAAAAAAAAACAACTTTTTTTTTCCTTCAAAACTGCATTTAAAAAAAACAAAAAACCAGAAAATATTTACATAATACAACAATCATGTGTACAATCGAGAAGCGGAAACCAAATCAAACTAACAAATAATTAAAAATCAAAAAATTTTACTTCTACAAAAAAAAAATAATAATAATTTGATGTTTGGGAAATGGCATGGTGTCGTTGATAATAAACAAAGCTTCATCATCGTAATAATATACAACAAACATTCTGCCCTTTGTTTTTCTTCCTTATTAACGATACATTTCCGACACACAACGCATCTCTCCCCTGTATATTGGAAACACAAAACGTCGCGGTACCAATGAAATTTTTTTCTTCCAAAAAAAAAACAAAATTAACCAATATTAAGCCATTTTCCAAACACACACATACTGCATTCCCCCCCTCCCCCAGACAAAAAATGAGAAATATTCTTAGCCATGGAGTGCAAACTCTGTGTCAATACGGAGGCCAGCTAAGCCGAAAACCATAACAGACCTGGAGAGGATGGACGACAAGGATGAAGGAACTTTTTTTTTTTAGGCTTGCGGGCCCAACATCGACTTCCCCGAATGCACAAAAAATCACCAAAAAAAAACCAACCAGGAAAAAATTCAATCGTATCAATTTCGCATGGCGAGAAATCACGCATTCCGGAAGAAGATGAAGATGAAGAAGAAGAAGTAGAAGTAGAAAACAAAAAAAAATAATGAAGCTGCAACATCATCACATCGTTTTAGGAGTCACATCGTCTTTAGGTCGGTCGAACAGTCAAAAAACAAAAAATCAAAAAAAAAAAACCGCTGTCGTTTCATGGTCCCAGCAAAGTACACGAGCCCATTAACTTTTGGCAAATGGAGGATGAGATATATATATAAAGAGATGAAGTTCTTTTTTGTTTGTTTCTCCCGAGGGTCACTTTTTTTTTTTTTTTGTTCGTTCGTTCCGATGAAAATTTGTCGATTTTTTTCGTCGAAACACCAAAAAAACTAAAAAATAAAAACACCACACGTTTTTTTTTTTTGTTTGTTTGTTTTGAAAAGTCCGTCAAGCGAAAATCATGGAAGCAAGGCACTTGCTATTATGTTTATATGTCGCTTGTTTGCACATATTGTCCTATAGTTATTATTAATTAAACAAGTACACACTGATAACAGATTTATCAGAACAGATCAAACCACCTGTCTCATCATCATCATCAACCCTAACAAAACATGACACACAAAAAAAATAATTCCATTTTTCTTGTAATTACACAATCAAAAACAAAATTTAAGAAAGCTCACTTGCCCAGCAAGTATATACAATAGTTAAACATATCCATTTTGATTCATCTTTTCTTTTCATTTTTTCAAACATGAAACCTTTTTTTTTTTTTAATATATATATAAAAAAAAATCAAACTAAAATGAACATAAAATTTCAACACAAACAATATATATATATATATATATATACTTCAATACACAATATTGACCCAGCGTTTTATTATTTTACCTACTGAGCTTGCTGACCTCTAAAACACATGCTGCACTCTTTGGCTATTTCTTTTTTGTAATTATTAAAAGTAAAAATTTTCCACTAGTTTCAATTTTTTGTTGTTGTAATTTTTTGTTTTCATATATAATATATCCTTATCGCTTGTTTTTTTTGTCAATTTTTGTTTTGGTCGAAGAAAACAAATTATGCCAACAAAAAAATAAAAAGGAAGAAGAAGAAGAAGAATATAGACTATATTACTATATATATATTTTTTAAAAAACAGAAAGAAGAAGAAAACAAAAAGATGCACTTGGTGTAGTCTTGAAATGAATTACAGCATTAATTTTTGATTAGCCACCAAAACACACTCTCGTAATAATAATAAATGATATATTGGTTCAAGCTTTGCCCTTACCAAGAAGACAAAAAACCAAAATTAAAACAAAAAAAATATAATAAATACAACTGACAAAAAAACATTCAACATAAAAGACAAAAAGAGGGGGGAAGGGGAAAAAAATATAAAACAAAAATAAAACAAAATTATGTTTTTCAACCTTTCATATCATATATATATATATTCATAAATAAACTTCTCGGTTGTTGTGTTTCGCTACTAAAAATTTTGTTTCCCATTTCGAAAAAAACAAAAAACAAAAAACCGGTCACTGGTACTAAAACCAAAAACTCTTTCCCCTATAAATCAGATTCCATTAATAATAATAATAATAATATACACAAGTTTTATATCATATGGACACTATGGGTATTTTTTTTTTTGTCATCGTTGTAGGTACCGCTTTTCGATCACATATTGTTTTTCAATCGTTACTATTATTATTATTTACCTGAATGTGTGTAATGAATAATAATGGGGTAGATTACAATGAAGTTAATTAATAATAAAAAAACAAAACACAAAAACACAAATGAGATGGGAATTGACTTCGTATGCCCTCAGGGAACAGCACCAAGTTAAAAAAGAAAAAAAAGAAAACACAAACAATGTTTTTGTTCCTTTCAGGTGCCCCACTACAAATTTGACTAGTGGCCCGTTTTCTTTAGTTTTTAATAAGCAAACTACGATGTGAGGTGTTCATTTAACCAAACAAAAAACAAACAAAAAAATCTACTTCACGTTAGCTTTTTTTTGTCCTTCCCACACGTTACAAAAGAAATGCTACCAATAAAAACAAACGAAAATAAAAAGTCGATTTTTTTTTGTTTTTAAGTCTCTCAACGAGACGTCCACCTTGTAGGTAGGTAGGTTCTATAGTTCAGAAACAAGTTTGAAAGCCGTCGAGGTTTTTGTGGCAGCATCCGAGAAATGGGAAAATGCTCAAAAAAAAACAACACGGGATCGTAATAAAATAAAGCGATAATCTGAAGCCTAGTCACAAGCGAATCGTTTTCCTGTAACTATTCTTACAAGCGTCGAATTGCAAATGCGTTTACCGAATCGTACACCCAGTACCGTGTGAATCTCGAGCGTTCAACGACTTAAGAAACACAACCAGAAAAAAACACCGTACAAATTTTGCAATCCCACAAATCAATTTTTTTTTTGTCTCCTCCTTCTCCCTTTCAAATTTTGGAAATGACTGAATCATGGAAACCTAGGAATTATGACTGCGTTAAATTATCCCAATCAAGTTAAAAAGAAAACCAAAGTCTAGCCAAAGACAATGTGAAACGAAATCCAGTGTCAAACATGAGCAAAAGTAGATCGACGATAGAATAGAACATGCGTGATGCGGTTTATCCCCCCCCCCCTCCAATATTCCATCACCATGAAGGCGTGGCTAGCCAATCAGCAATGTCGTAACAAATAAAGAAACAAGCTGGTTGACCAAATCATGCGAAACGTTGGCACTTGAAGACCAACGAATGTGCAAAAAATAAGCGCTGCAAACCATTTTTCTAAGACTAAAAAGTCCCAGTACAGCAAAAATATTTTTTTTAGCACAGCAAAGCACAAACCGAACAGTTGCCAAGTTCTCCTAAGCTAGATCTACATGCTCTAGAGCGACACTCTCTTGCGTTATTTGGCAGACATTAAAAGTTTAACCGTTTGTTTTCTTCGAATAAAAGAAAAAGTCACAAAAAAAAATTCCAAACCATGCTGAATCAAAAAATTAAAATCAAATCAAAATAATTGAGAAAAAAAATAAAAAATAATATTTAAAATAATTCCAACTAATCCCAAAAGTCGAACAAGGACACAACAAGAAAACCAAAACGAACGTACTCGACGACCAAGTGCTTTGTTATTTTTAACAAAATTTCATGGAGCATTTTGATTGGTAGTTTCCTTTTTTTTTTTGTTGCAATGGGGTTTGTTTGGTTTGTTTTTGTTTTTTTTGCATGTAAGATTTGTAGCAATAGCACGGTTATTATTTAATTAATAATAAATTTTGCTAGTCCCAGCCTTCCCTCTCTAAGAAATCTGTGACCACCTCACACAAAACATGTTGCACCTCAGGAATACGTCACTCGTGTACACTGATGCCTGTTGTGTGGTCTTCATACTGAATTGGCATCGTTACCACACTAAGGAACCACTTAAAAGAAAAGGGAAATTTTATGTGAGGCCATAAGTGGATTAAAAAAAAAAAAAAATGTTACGAGAGCTGAAACATTTTTTCATAAAAACAAAATGGCTGATTCACGTACTTTTTCCCCCACCAAAAAAAAAATAAACAACAACCCCACTCATTGGATGGCAAACGAATCATTTGAAAACGATTCTTAGCCACACGAGACGAGGTCAAAAATAAAACGAAAAACAAGTTAACTCAAAATAATTAAAAAAAAACCCAAAACTGTAGATTATTTTTTTTATAAAAAAAATGAAAAATAATAAAATAAATAAATAAATTTAAATGAAATTTTTGGATATCAAATTATTATTTTTTTTTATCCAATGAAAAATTTTTTTTCAGGTTATATAAATATTATTAATACTGATTACAATACATCCCACCCGTCCCAAAAAACAAAACCAAAAAAAAAATAAAAAATAATAATTATAGGCAAGGCAAAGAGAAAAAAATAAATTAGCTTTAGGCTCGTTAGAAAAAAAATATATATATAATATATAATCTCAAAAACAAACTTGATGGTTGGAAATTAGAAGAATTAATCTAACCTGACTCAGAATCGCTACTATCTGATGAGCTGCTCGAGCTGCTGCTGCTACTGCTGTCGCTGTCAGAAGAACTGCTGCTACTGTTACTCAACCTACTCGGGCCACCGACAACGTCGACGTGCTTATTCTCAGATTCTATACAAACGGAGCAAACAAAAAATACCATAATTGTAATGTTCCATTCCACACAAAAAATTTTAACAACAAAACAAATAATAATAATAATAAAAAAAAACAATAACAAACTAGAGACATCACTCGTTTTCTCACCTTTCTTGGGAGTCTTTTTGGTAGTCGTTCCAAGTTGACCGCTCACATCCTGAAGCCGTTTCTCCAACTCCTGTTTCTTTTCTGCTATTTGTTCATCTTTTGATTTTCCTGATGGTTTCTTCGCAGCTGTAAAAGAACGAAACAAAAACAAGAAAATAATCAATGCGACTGAAAAGGAAACCCAACCCGGAAATCGTCATCACGCAACACACGTCAACTTTTCTTCGCAAAAACAAACGAATAGATAAAATCTTCACTCACAATACGGTTTTCTCGGTTTCTTCCTTAAGCAGGAAGCAACGTACGCTTCCAATTCCCGAAGCGTTGATGGTTTGAGTGTTTCAAAATCGATTTCGATTTCATCAGGGTTGGAATCTCTAAGGGACGGTTCTCTAGACTGGATAATGTGAACAACTCTTCCCAATTTGTCTCCTATTGCAAGGAAAAACAAAAACAAAACGTGAGATGCGTCGTTTTCACTCAAAAACATAACATAAAAAACCACAGCCCACCGTGCAAAACATTGCATTCCTCCATATTAAAAAAAACCAAATAAAACTCATACCCGGCAATTTGTTGATGTCTAAGCTGAGCTGCCTCTTTTCATCGTAAGACATTGGCTTTGCATTGTCTTCGTCTTCACTGTCAAATGTAGGAGCAGCACTCTTACTCTTTTTAGATGATGACCTAACAAACCAAACATTTCAAAATTTCATTTAACTTCATCATCATGCACCAAAAGCATTAAAAAAAAGCCAATTTTACATAACTTGAAACCAGAAAAAATGAAATAATAAATCAATCAATCAATCAATAAATAAATAAAACACGTCCCCACCTTTGTCTTTTAGATGGTGCAGATGATGATTTCTGGTTAGGAGTTTTCCCCGATGAAGACTTGGTTTTGGCTGGTTTGGGAGGCTTCTGGTCAACAGATGCAGTAACATTATTTACAACAGGTTGTGATGATGGAGCTTCAACGGAGGGTTTCACTTCTTTGTCGTCCTTCTTCTCCTTCTTCTTTTTCTTTTCCTTCTTCTTTTTCTCCCTTCTCCTACTCTCTTGCACCAACATCTGCATCTGTTCCTGCATTGCTTTGAGCTAGGCAAAAACAAAAACAACAAAAAACGCAATTCAATAAAAAACATTCCTAGACTTACACCAGAACCCCCTCAATTAACATTATCAAAAATAAATTAAATAAATAAAATAGCAATCATGATCAGAAGCACATTAGATCACAAATTTAGCAACGGTGAAAAAAACAAGTGGAAGCAAAAAACTTGCAGCCACCTTTTGATCACCGTCATAACTCATATGACGCGCATGTGCATGTTCATCACTTCACAATTGAAGCTACAATTTCCCACCCAAACTTCATCATAATTAATAACAATAATGAAATAACTAAATAAAAACAAACAAACATGAACACAAGATGCAGAAACCAAGTCTCACCTGCTCTTGTAGTTGCAACAGTTTCCTTTCCCTTTCATCTTCGCTATCCTCTGTATCACTGCTCGATGAACTACCCGAAGAACTTGTACTTGAACTACTACTGGTCATATCTTGTTTAGTTGTGGGAGTGGGAGTTTCTGGAATGCTTGGTGTTGGCTCGTCTGGAATCCTCGCATACCTCATTTCAAACACATCCTTCAAAAAACCAAAACGAAAAGTGCACGGTGAGCTTTTAGAGATCGCACGAACAAAAAAAAAGGTTCCTGGGTTCCAATGCAAAAATACAGTCAAGACTCCGAACATAAGCAAACTCTGAAGAAACCAATCAAATCACCACACACCTGTAATTTCCTGGCCATCGCCACGACATCGTGATCGGGTGGGTTATACTTGTAACAATTTGTAAATATTAGCCTAACATCAACTGCAAATTCCGCTCCACATTTATAGTCGCGGTTATCCATTTTTTGCTAAACAAGAGAAACATAAAAAATATCAGTGAAAATGTAAAGCACCACTTTCTACTAAAAAAACAAAACAAACACCCAATGCTCACCTTTACTGTTCCTAGATCCATCGGATGCTTAATTATCTCGTGATAATCGTGAATACCCAAGAGTTCAGCATCCACAGGTTTATAAAAGGGCCAAGCATAACCCTGCAACAAAAGCATGCAATTAAAAACACAAGGAAATGGGCATGCACACAATACGTAATATTTTTATCTTATATTAAGTTAATAAAATTATTCCATGTCAAGCCAACACAAAAAATAAATAAAACGAAAAGCATAAAATGAATAAAATCATGTAATGTTAGACTGATTAAATCAGAATTAAAACAACAACCAAACAAAAACCAAGTAAATATAGGGTAATGGAGGGCAGCACTTTAAACCCAAGGGAGAAATAAATTCATTATTCCTGCACCTTTAGAGATAACCATACTTATACAATATAAAGCGTAACCAAAACGATGTTAGTAGAGTTTCGACATTTTACGCACGAGGACATTGGCACTGCCAAGTTCACTGTTATGCTGCTATTACTGTCAACTATAACCATAAATCCTAAGGTTTAATCACCCCCCAACATTGGCATGAAACGACCGACACACCAATCATGTAATGAATGGCGTTAATTTTTCGTCACCGTTTTGTTAACATTGACAAGAGTTCAGTGAAATTTGAACCCCACGGGTAGAAATTCCAAGCATCTCAAGACAGTATTAAAAGTTTGAAAATAAATAAAATCTGATAGTAGTACAATCAAAATGAAATCAAAAATTTATCTAAAATAACATTGCTAAACAAACAATTGTATGTATGTATCTAGAATGCTGCCTGTAGCCAACTATACATCTTTCTAAACCACAATTACGCTATCAAATAGTAACAAATTCATGAGCTGCCTATTTTAACATGAAATATTTTTACAAAATATGATTTAAAAAAAAACCTATGATCTAATTCTAACTGATGCTAGCCAGCCAATATAATACATTTAACCAGTCTTAAAATTCGGTAACAAGCAAACCGACAATAAACAAATGATCCCTCACTCACAAAAAACCAAAAACAATTTACCAGCCTATCAGCTGTTACTTCATTAAATAGTTACAAACAATTAACTTTCAATTAAAACCATATTAAGAAAAAATATACAACTTGATGTCAACATAGCTCATAAATAATGTTCATGTACGAAACATGCCATAAAGTTGTGGTTCATCTTTACCAAGTACATACATATTAAACTTTTTTTGGGAATTCATTTTCACTTAAAGCAACTTTTCAAGAACCGTACAAAAATACCCTGATTAGTAGCACCCTATGCAAGTCAATTTCATTATAGAATCTTGCTTTACCACAAAACAAAAAATTACCCAAAATTTACAAGTCATAACTCTCGACCTATCAAGAGCACCCAGCTTAGCCAATCTGATGTAAGCTCATGTCATGGTGACCAATAGAACTGTTTCATCAGCGTGATATTTGCTAAGACTGCACTATGCAGGGTATTACTGTAGCGTTGCCCAAGAAATTATAATCAGAAAAATCACAATTTTGTTGCTTTGAATATATATAGCACACAAAATCAGGAAAAGATGAAAACTTTACACAATATACCAAAACACAAATTGCAAGAGACTTTAAACCAACAACACCAGTTTTCACCATAGCAAGAAAAATAAAAGTAAAAGCACCACAAAAAAATAGTGACAAAATAAATTTTTTTAAAAAATTTGCTATTGAAAGCAAAGTCCTTTACCAATAATTTGGATACCATCACAAAAAAAAACATAATATAACCAAGCCAAACAATTACAAATCCAATTAAGTGAGACATGTAAAATTGGTGACAAAACTATGTAACAAAATGGATCTATGATCAAAAGCCTGACAACTCAAAAAATTAACACCCAATTTTTAAGTAACTGCAAAACTGCGAAAAGTAGCAATCTAACTTGGAAACATCCAATATACTGGATTGAAATTCAAGAGAAAATAACCATTAAAAATCCTCAACTTAAAACTATCCATTGGGCATCAACTCCAAATAATTATTCACTAAACTATGCAAATAAAGGTATCGCTTGTTTATATATGGTGTCTCACATTACATATGATTGAAAATTTGCAGGAAAAACAATAAACCAAAACACATACCATAAATGTCACCTATGGCTCTTAACAAAACATGTTATATAAATTACTGACTTGCCGTAAGATTTTGGTTTTTAAATTCCCCCTTGACCTTTCCTCATGTTAGCAATTTGAACAAAACGATTTTTTCAATGTAGAGTACTTTTGTAGCTTAAAAAGTGTGGCGGTTGGAAGACAGCAAAAGAGTTTTATTTTACAAGTTTTCTCTAACATGTAAAGTATAGGTTTTGTTCTGTCTACTTTCGTGGCAGTTTAATGAGGTTTGAATTTACTAATACACAAACAAAAAATTTTGTGCCATGTTTGGTAAAACACATCTTGTGAAGATGACGCCACAATAAAGGCTTAAACCATATATGATCAATTTTCCTTATTACCCAAGCCACAAAAAATCCCCTCCCAACCTTGGCTGGAAAAAATTATAAAATGTTTCGGACCAAACATATCTCAACTCTACATCTACACCGTGGAAGATGATTACAAGGAAAATTCTCAGTCTGAACATTTTTGTCACCTGCGTCATATTTTGTTTTCTTATTTTTGGTTGCTAATTTACAAAAAAATTTAAATGTTGCCAATTTATGAAAATCAAAAATTTGTTGCCAATTTACAAAAATAAAAATCGTTACCAATTTACAAATCAATACCAATAAAGAATATTGCAAAATACGTTATACATAAGCAGCACGATTACAAAACAAAGTGATTTTACAAATTAAAAAACTTTATGCATAATACCCGTAAAAGAACAATTTTAAAAATTATTTCCAATTACTTACTCCACATTCAAAACAAAATTATACAACAATAATAAATAGGAAAACAAAAAACCATCGTTCTTTCAATCATGACAAACCCGACCGACAACCACAATCAATGTTAATATCCCAACACCCTAATAAATTCGTCCTACACCTTTACACGTGAAAAAAAAAAGGTACATCCATAAAAAAACACCCAGACATGACAATATAACCAAAATTACCATCATCCACGTTGAAAAAAAAAACCAACACCACAATGCATTATTATTATTATTATTATTATTTCATTACACAATCCAAGTTGAGCTGACATGGAATAACAACCACGCAGAACATGTCTTGGAGATCGTGACCAGGACGAGATTCAACCAACATAAATTCTGGTCAAAGTTTTTTTTTTTTTTGCTTTTATATCTCGGCCGGTGCTACTATATCTCGGACTCGCCGACTTGTCAACTTATCCCCGGCAATTCTCTCAATCAAGCAAAGACGACTAAGCCAACAATGCCCAAGAGAGGTTGAGTTCGCTGGAGTGTCTTTCTTTCATTCCACTTCTACAAACGCTGAAACCACCTCTTTAGCGATTCACTATGTGCAGAAGGGACTAAAACGGGCAATAGATTCAATCGACACTTGGTTTTGTTTTCACGTTTTCCACGTCTTACAAACTTAAAAGTTTTAAGTCTCAAATAAAAGACTCGTTTTGGATCCATTAAATACTAGGTTAGTGCATCGACTTGTGTCTAAGTTGTTTTTTTTTTTATAATTAAACATAACCAACAACGATCGGTAAAATCTTAAAACAAACTTTTCTTTAAAACTTAAGTGGGAAAAATCAACGCAAACGCAGTGAATCATGTAAGGAAGCAGTTCCCTTAGTGCTAACAATAATGAACCAGGCTCAAATTCGTTTGTCAAAATGAAATAAATTTTGTCAACTACCAAGCTCTATTATTTGTATTTTTTTTAGCCAAGATTTGTGGTAACCAATTGAAAAATGTGTAATTTTCCAATTTTTTTTCAAATCCAACCAAATATTTGGGGAGTGTGCAAACAAAATTTGGAATACATTATTTTGCTCGTCGATTTATTTTTTTTTTTGTAGAAGGTGGAATGACGAGTGGGCGCTTTTTTTTTTCTCTTCACTTACCGAATGCTTTTTGGAAAGTAATTCTTTGAGGATGTCATTACAGAATTTGAGCTGTTCTGATAATTTCTCTTTTGGTTTTGTGTGTTGGGGCTGTAAAATAAGATCAAAATTGATACAAACATTTAGAAATTGTGAAAAAGAAAATTCAACAGCACTTACCGCATGCTTTTTGGAAAACAACTCTTTCAAGATAGCATTACAGTGTTTCAGTTGTTCTGTTAATTGGCCCTTCTTTTGTTTCGTACAGTGTTGTGGCTGTGAACGCATAACATACATGGTATTAGTATGTATGCTTCGAATGGTGGAACAATGCTCACCACTGCCATTCATTTGTTTTTTTTTTTGGTTAGGCAATTGAAAACTTGCCACAAACAACAATTAAAATATGCCCTCGTCCAATCTAATCGATTTTTCTTTTATTTTTTTCGCACCGTTAAAAGAAATTTCATCCCTCAACATTGGGGTCAGTCGTCAATATAACCAAGACCCGCAAAGTTAAAAGTTTTGAAGGGACCGAATAGGGTTTGCAAGCAAATCAGCGAAAGCATTAACGGTAGTGGAAGGTGACGTATGAGCTCAGAGAGAAAACAACTACCTGGGAATCTGGGAGATCCTTTGTTGGCTTCTTGATCTGCCGCCCGCTTTCCCTCCTCGTGGCAATTTTCGATGGTTTAGGGTCAGTATGCATTTGATACACAGGTTCATAAGTAGAGTTCGCTGTGGGCGTTGTCGTGTCCGCTTTTCGTTTCACACCCTTTTTAACCTTTGCAGGTAAAGTTTGCGGCAGCGGCGTTAGCATGCCGGCCTGCAGCGTGGGCTGCTGCCCTACGTGAGGGCCCTGTACAGGTCCATCTGCAGAGTCTTGAGGATACACAGATGGAGACGACATCACCACAGCATTTTGATGTGGCATAGCGACGGAACTCGGAGAAACAACAGTAGGCATGGCCGTGCTTCCAGGCACTGATACTGGCACAGCAGGGTTCGGGGTTCCACGCCCATTGCTGGCAGTGGTCGTCGTCGGTAGCGTTTCCGCTACTGTCGGCGTGGTTGAGCCAGCAGGAGCAACAGTGGCTGATCCTACACATGGGAGTAAAGTAACGTTTCCATTACAAACAAATTAACATAACTTCATTAACGTAAGTAAAAAATAATTACCCACTAACAAAACATTTAATTGCTAAATGAAATTTAATTTATACATTAATTTAATCCTGGATGCGTGTGTAAATTAATTTTTTTTTTTTTTTTTTTTTTTGCAAACAATGTCAATATTTTAAATTGTTAACAGATACCAATCAGCTGATGAACAGAACCAACAAACACATTATTTGGGCCATCTGATGCCAAATGGAACTAACCAACAATTTTGAGGAAATTTGAGCATTGGAGCCTATGCTCAGTCATAGGATACTTTTGCCTTGCACGACTTTTATGTGAACAACTGTTAGTTCTCATTGTCAGTGAAATCTAGTGGGTGTATGTTATGCTAGACCAATAATATAATCGTATGTTATGTTAGACCGATAATATAACCAAACACGAAATTTGGTTAGTTCAACCAAAAGTAGTTAGTTCCCTTTGGGCTTCAGACAGCTCATTTTATCCTTGTTTGAATGGGTTATTTTTAGGTATCATGACGAATGACAATTCCCACAAGGGGTGTTGTTCTAACTTGGAGTTAACTCAAAAATAAAATTTCAATTTCACCACTAGAAAATTATAACTTCAATTTTTACCACTAGCATCAAACGGTAACTGTAACCATGCATTGAATCAACCAACGTATATACGGTATACAACATGTTGGCTGGGATTAACGAGCTGGTATTTGATTTAGCCACACTGATTCGTTAACTATAATAGCCGTCCAAAACAGATAGCTAAGCAACTTGCCCAGTGAGGCGCACTGAGATATCTTATAAGCTCCAGACGACGACTCAAAACAAAAAATATGTTTTGTACCAATGCATTGCAACACTTTAGTCCGACTGATTTTCAACAAAAATCCCCACCCAAGCCCTCGTCGTACCAAGTTCAGCAACACAAATGCATACCAAAACAAAGTTTCTCACAAAACAATTGCAAAAATAATAATCAAAATAAAAAACAATAATTCGACTTACCCTTTCCCTTTTTGCCTTTGCCCTTGAAACCTGCAGCTTTTGGAGGTGGTAATATAATGTCCACTTCATCCTTTGGCATTTGTGCAACTTTGGTGAGAAACAGCTTTTCAAGGGTTTGTGCCATGAGCACAACATCCTACAAAGGTGCGCGAACACAAAAGAAAACATCCATGTCACCAAATCCACTAACAACGTGCTTACTGATAAATTCAATAGTGTCCACACCTGGAACCACTTATAACGAAAACACTACAACGAGAGTATTGATTTAAACTTTTTACAACTCATTTTGAAAGTCTTCGCTCAAAAGAAGACTCCAAACGCAAGCTGTTGTTTTGTTTTGGTTATAAACTGTTTTAAAAATACTAAATAAATGCTAAACTCTCATTTGTATAGCAGATGTGGTCACTTTGACGTCAAAACTTATTTCGTCAAGTTTCGCAAATAAGACGCAATGTTAATTTTTAAAGACACACCTAATGCCTGGTTTAGTTTCGTTATAACGATTTTAGGTGTCGATTAAATAATGGAAAATAGCTACTGACATTTACCTCTCCTGGCTTGTTATACACATAGCAATTAGTGAACATTGTGTTAAAATCTTGGATACACTCCTTGGCTGTAATGTAGTAATTGTTTTCCAATCGCTTCTTGATTGTTCCCAAGTCCATTGGATGTTTAATTATCTTATGATAATCCTGGAAAACAAAAATAACACAAGTTGTTTTTTTTTTTACACCAGCAATTATTTTTCAATCAAGGTTACAAACATCTGTTCCTATATACTAAAATGCATGAAATTATAGTAATTAAATCGACATTCAGGATAAACATGCAAAAGTAAAATCCTAACTAACCAGTGCAAAAACCAGAGATTGCTGCACACTAATATATCCATCTCTCGCTATAAAGGTTACTAGGTTATAAAGGAGATTGTTGTAGCCGTTCATTTTTGTGTGAAAAATTGAAATCTGATCATCATAATCACGAATGATGTTATCAGTCGGACACTCCCAAGACACTACTTATTTCCATTGTTTAATGTTATCAGCCAACTATTGTCTTCAAAAAAGCACTAGTCCCAAAGTGATCACAATAACCAGATTTCACTGTACTTGTATTAATGACATTTCTTTTCAGAGTCAATTGCATAATGAGTCAGCGTTTGGCAACAATTAATCTTTCCCATTAGAATAACTCACAAGTCATATTTCATTTTTCACACAAAAATAACCGAGCATTCACATTACATGTTATCTGTAACCATGCATTGAATCAACCAACGTATATACGGTATGACATGTTGGTTGGGATTAACGAGCTGGTATTTGATTTAGCCGCACTGATTCGTCAACTATAATGGCCGTCCAAAACGGATAGCTAAGCAACTTGCCCAGTGAGGCCCCCCCCTTAAGATTACCCTCTGTAGCTCTCCAGAGCTGGCTTCATAAAAAATTACATCTTATATCAAAATTGTATAAATTATACATTTATATCACCATCCGGCCACCCCATTTAGTCCGACTTGATCGACAACAAAATTTAAGAGTAATAAAATTTACATGCGTTGTTCCTACAATTCTTCCGACTTAAGTTTATGTGATAAAAACTGATTTTACTCACTGGAAGATTCAACTTGTTTGCATCCACAGGTTGTTGAAATGGCCACGAAAACTGATGTTTCCACACAGGTTTCATCACTGCTTTCATCAAGTGCTGAAGCTGGTTGGTAGTGCGGGCCGCTCTTTCTGGGGGTGGTATGAAAGGCGGCTGCACAACGCCAGCAACAGGCTGCAAGGGAGGGTCTTCATCAGACTGAGACACAGTCATTCTGGTAGTTGAGTTCTGGAACACAACATTCATCTTCGCTCAAGGGTTTGAGCCAATGTGAGTGTGTGGGTACGAAACATGCAATAACCAATTACCACAATGCTATTATGCCCAGATTCTTGTTGCATTCCACCAGTTCTGAAAATCAAAAATAAAGCACGTTAGAATAATCCTATCCACATTTCAATACACAATTCATTAGCATCAAAACACCATATTTTCTGGCATGACATGAACTGAAAACTATACCTAGCGTATTCTATATTATTATAAACTCGGTCTACAACACTTGGACAAACAGTTCATCAAAACAATCATTTACCAAAAAATAAGGCATTGAGGTGTATAAAGACAAAACATTACCAAACAAAGAGGGTAAAAAAAAACATTAAAAAAACTAAATAAATGAAAATAATTTCACTTCACAAATATTACCAAAATTCCAAAAGCTTTAGTTTTGGTTAATTTAGATGTACAACATTAGCGACGTTATCAATACGTTTAGTGACAAAAAAAATTTCTTTAGTAAATTCAGTGTTAGGGTATGTTTAACTATTCCATTAAGGGTTCATAAGTCTTGCTTAAATTAACGCTTTTTCTCCCCTTTGCTCATTGTACACACACACACCAACTGCCAAAACAAACAAACCATAAACGACTACATTTCAGAATAGATAATGAAAAAAATTGTTCAACATTAAACCAAATGAATAAAAAGCAAAATAAAATACAGTGGAACCCGCTTAATGTTAATTTCATTTTGAACGCGTTCAACCAGACAGGTGAAAATCACCTCGTCCATCTTGAGAAATGAGAATATAAAGTCTGTCTTTTAAGATGCTGAATTATTAATTTTTTTTTCCATTGAAAAACACATCAAGCAGAGTTTCACTGTACCTTAAAAATTTATTTATTCATATTGGAAAAAACAAAAAAAAAAAAAAAAGATTCATCTGGTCATCAAATTATCCGTTTAACATTGGCCATTAGTTTCACCATAGCAAGTGTTATCAGATTTAATCCGATTCCACGCAATCCATATTTGTCAATATTTCCTCTATCTCAACAAGGATAAAATATTCACTTCAGTAAGAGTGACTAATGAGTCACGAGTCAACACAACATCTACGTCGCTCTTATTTGAATCAACCAGTTTACATCAATTTCCCAATTCATTATAATTCTTATTTGTACTAGGATTATCTCATCCCATCAGGCTAGTCGTGCAAATAGAAATTAAAAATACTCCACCAATTAGAGCAAAAGCTTCAAGTTTAGCACTTAGAACGAAATTCCAACTTCACAACCATTTTCATACACTATCAGTGTATAGAAAATTCACATTACATTATCGATATACATCAGTCCAACGATCAAAAGAAATACAAAATGGAAGATTCTGTGCTAGCCATTCCATTATCAATGACGCACAAGACCACATCATACAACAAAATGACAATACGGAAAAAAAGATGACCAGAGCTGCTTTGTTCGACTTGTGACATTGTATCAACTACGTTGCAAAATTGCATTGATCGACATGACTAGCATTGCGGGAAAGCCTGCATGTCTACCCTCAAATTTGATACTCACTCGATGGGCGAATCAAATATCGTATCGTTTTGATTATTTCAATATGGCGGCAACATTGCTCGCTTCATTTTACGCGTTCGAAGAGGTGCCAGGAAAGCGAAAGGAAAGGGAATATCGTCCCAAAAGATACTCCTACGACATGAAGAATGAAGAAATATTCA
>JAQIWH010001991.1:0-27305 GCA_034695005.1 Cryptops parisi
TGACTTTGTTTTTGATTGCTGATTGGTTGATGAATTTAAAAGTTTAAACAATAAAGGCAACAATGAATCAATTAATGGATGTTATTTTTGAATTAACATGAAATTCTCGCGCTATTTTTGTATTGTTGTGTCAAGTGGTTTACATTTAAATTTCAAATAGCATTCGTTGATTTTTTAACGGGTTTATTGAGCTAGTTTATTATAAACGATTTTTTTAAAATTCTGAGGCATCATCATATTAAAAATCTTGTGTGATCAAATGATATTGTAATTTGTTGATAAAATCATTGTCTCTGATCTTATAAACACAAGACCAGAGGCAATGAGATAAATATGGTTTCAAAACAGTACCAAACAGCATATATTCATATTATCATAATTATTTTATTTTTATAGTTCCGTTAGCAGCACCTAGCCAGTTATCCGTTCTCAAGATCTTAAATTCAACTACAGCAGTGGTTTATTGGAAACCCGTATCCGCCGATTCGATTCGTGGTGTTTTCAAAGGCTATAAAGTAACGATTTTTTTTCAAGTTTAAGTTCACTTATTTTTATTTTTTCAATAGATATAAACTTTTTTTTTAGTTTATTTTGTTTATTTGAATCAATAACACGGTTCATTTATTTATTTATTTATTTATTTGTTTTAGTTGGAGACGTGGACGAGCGATGAAGGGTATCGTAACCGAAGGGTCATTGTAGTTCCAGGTAATCATACCGTGGTCATTCTCAAAGTGTTGCAACCGAGTGCTCAGAACAATCTGCGCGTTTGGGCTTTTAATGGTGGTTTTGATGGACCTCCCAGTTCGACACTCACACTTAACACTCTGCAGCTATCGTCACAAACCTCATGAAAGTCGTTATAATAACTACTGTATACTGCCGGCAAAACTCAGTTTGAACTAGCCATCTTTTGGAGATATAAACTGCGATATTAAACTTGGAAATTGAAAATTTGGACCAACCAACCCATTTTGTTTTGGTGATTTTTTTTTGGAGTGAACAATGGTGGGGATCTTTGTTATGTTTTTATTTTTTGTTTCATCTTATGTGGGTGATTATTTTTTTAAGAACGATTTTTTTTTTAAAAAAAACAAAAAACAAACATAATTATGACCCTGAATTTTTTTTTAGCATAATTCACTGCTAATAAAAGCATATTGTATTCTTGTCCCTGTACTGTTTTCATATATTAAGTTTATAAACCTATTCTTATACTAATAGATGAAAACATGAAATGAAAGGAAATAATTTGTAACCACGTATTAATAGTTTTGAAAAACTTATTAGAAACCAACCATCTAATCGTATAGGCCAGGCGTAGTTCCTGTATCATTAGAGATAAACAAAAGTCCAAAGAAAATACATTTCTTAGAACTACCAAACGTGATAGACTTTTGTAAATATAACTCCTTTAGCGTTGAAAAACAAATGCTAATAATTTTATTCACTAGATTTCATTAGTTACACAATGACATTATATCAGGTACCGATATAACTTATTCAAATAAAGTTTGAGACGTTACTCGTAGTACTACGTAAAACAATAACGGATCTCAATTTTGAGACTACTTCCGGAACTTACGTAATTTTTCGTTCGTTACGTAAGTTACAATACAACTTGAAGATTTGTACCGATGAACGTTTGTTTTAATTATGCATCGTGTTCAAATATAGACACGATGCGAAAGAACAATAATCCTAGCTTTTCGTAGGTTAAGTAAATTGATCAATTACTAAAGCAATACGTTGGTAATGTAAACCTAATCAACGTTTGTACATTATCTTGTAAACATAATACTAAAATTGATCCTAATAGATATAGTGACTATTATAGTGATTATTATAAACTACATATTCACGTCTTTTAAATCTAAGATGTACGACATTTTAAGTATTCTTAGCCGCAAGATCAATACCATCCAATCTAATGAAACGCGCTCAAAACTTTTCCCGCTTAAAACGTTTTACCAAAAATTTTATCAATTAAGGCGTTTCTCTACTTAAAATATTTCTCGCGTAAAAACTTGGGTTGGTTATAAAATTGTCTAGTGTAATTAAAATTTTGCAAGAGATTTCCCGCTTAAAAAAGATTGTGATTTTCTAATGGTTTTCAACTTAATGCGTTGACTTAAACTTGATGATGACATAAGTTGTCCGTTTTAGATGTTATGTTATGATTTCTTGAATAACGTCTTAAAGTGGATTTTAGCCACACGGAGTTTTTAAAAATTAGTTCCTGGCCGAAGAATTCATTGACCTTGTTTAAATAAGTTTAACGTCGGTGTTTACAATTTGTTCTTGCTGAGTAAACGTCGAAGTACTTAAAAGTTAATGGTTTTAAGCGTAATTTACCAGTAGTTAAAAACTTATTACAATTACACATTTTATAAAGTACACTATTATAGATGTGAAAAATTTATATCTCTAAAGTTTTCAAATGAGAAATAATTTCTGAGTATTTCAAATAACTTGATTACTGAAAAAGTTCTTTGGTGCAAATCACTTTGCAAATTATGGCTAACGTATTTAAGTTGTAAATTATGGCTAAAAAATATGTTTCATAGTTTTATATAAAAATTACAAGTGATATATTATGAGAAATTATTTTTTTATTATATATTTTAATATACATTATTTATTATAATTATAAAGTCACATGGGATCACGACAAATACATTAAAATAGATGTGTGTACAGTAAATAAGAAAGGTTTAGTACAATACATTTTTATTATAAAATCGAAATGAGAATAAACCAAACAAAACAAAAAAAGGGTCCAAAATTTCTCCACCACTTCTGACCCTTCTGACTATACTTTGCATAGACCACTCGCGTCATAAATCGCGTCACGACGCGTCACGTCTGTATCGTGACGTCATTCACGATTCCGTCTTCTGCCTTTGGAAAAACTACTCAGCCCGTTATTGTGCGCCTCCAACAGGAATAGGAACGCTTCAAAAACAAGTGAAACAAGGCGAAACGTGAGTATTTGCGAGCGTTCGGCGCGTGCAAACTGCTTTTAAATCTCTTTTCCGTCGCGAGAAAAACGGGCGAGGAACGTCGACGAGCTTTTGGCCATCCGATTTTCGCGACAAAATTTTCCTTTCTCAGGGGAGGTGGTGGTGGTGGTGGAGGAGGAATGGCGTTAGGCCTATGGCGGCGGGTTCACCCTCCTCCTCCCTTGTCTCCTCTCCTCCTCCAAACTGCTCCTCTCCTCCACTCTCTCTCGCTCTTCCCTCTTCTCTTCTGGCGCGCGCTCTTCTCTTCTTCTCCTCCATCGTCGACTGCTAGCTCGGGCATGACAGCGGGTTTCCTCTTCGTTTTCCTACTCGGATCTTTTGTCGGGGAGAAACGTTTAGCCATTAAATGCCAGTCGGACAGAAACGGTAGTCGCGTCGCGCGATGAAAGAATAATTGTAGCATCCTAGGCCTACAAAGTGTTAAAGCAAGGCCCACGCAATGGCGGTGAGGCTTTTCGTTGTTGTGACACTGGACATGTTGGATTTTCGATCCCACTCCACCTCCTCTTTTTTCCTTCACCCCCCTCCACACACCGTTTGATGTGTGTTGACATATTCGAAATTTTGTTATTTTTTTTCGACGAGAGACTGGGAATTTCGTGAAAATGAAGTTGAGAGAGGTGATCGTTGTTGGGGGGGGATTTTTCAAGCGATGAGCTTGAAAAATGTCGATCTCTTTCTTTGTCGTTGTTCCGAGCTCGCGAGGAACATTGTGCGACAATACGTTCGCTTTGTACGATAGTTAATTATATCGTGTGACAACGATGATTAATGTCAAAATAAACAAAAAATGAAACGAAACTGGATTTAGATTTCATTTTCAATAGTATTGATTTAAAAAAAAAATAAATTGGAATAATTTAAATATGTTAATTAAGTGACTTTGAAGGATTCATTTTTTTTTGGTGAAAGTAGTACAAGACTAGAAGATTAAATTCATGACTGTAGTTAAATTTTTTTTTTACTGAAACACAAATTAACCTTCATTAGAAATAGTAAACAGGTTTTTTTTTTTTTTTTGACAGTTCATTTTTTAACGGTTGTCACTTTTTATTTTTATATATATATTTTTTCTTTATAATGTCAAAATACGTACTTAAATAAATGCAATCACAAAAATGAGAAATTTTCATTTAAATTGTAATTTTTAAAATTAAATTTTTTAATTGTTTTAATATTAGCACATGACATACTGTATATCTAACATTTCAGTTCTTTGTTTTAGACCTGAATTGGGTACTTTCTGGTTAGATTGGGGCCCAGTCTGATGTTGCTATTTGCTTGTACTTGGTTATGGGTTCATTATGCAGGTTAGGAAAACAAAACAAAATCATACATTTAATACGTTTTTTTTTTTGTTTTTTCTAACCTAACCTGCAAAATAAACCCATAACAAAATCAAATAGCAACATCTGACTGGGTCCTGCTTTAACTGGAAAGTACCCTAATTTGAAATTTATATTTTCCCCTTTCTTAATAAAATTCTTAATGACTAAAAAATTTTTGTATGAATTGAATATCAATATACTGCTATATTTATGACATTTTTTGGACATGGATATTTATAACATATTTTAAGTAAAAAAATAATTTTATTTTTTCATATTTAATTTTTAGATGTACAGTATGCCAAACCAAACTATTTTTTTAAAATTAATTTAATTGAAAATGTATTATTAATAAAATCACTACAGTTTTTATTAATTATTTTATATTAATAATATATATAATTTACGAGTTCTATATTTTTATTACGATTTCAAAAGTTCGATGACTCAATTGATAAGATTCGTGGTGACTCAAAATCTTATTGTCACGATAACGTGTTTTTTTTTTGTTTTTTTTTATTTGCTATTTAAAAGACGTGATTTCATTGTTTGTATTTATTTTACTGGGGTCATCTATATTTAGAGAGGACTTACTTCTGTGTCATTTTGGTGTAGAGATTGTTTCTCCAATAGATCAGGTAACCAATACAGATTACCTGATAAAGAGGAGTTTTTGTTCATGTTTTTTTAAAAATAAAAGGCAAGGAATTTCAAAAGATTTGTTCATCAATAACATTACAGTAGTACATAACAAATGTCATCAACTAATACAGTTCATGTTTATTATTGTGTGCGATGGTAATTGAAAATTAAGGAACTCTATTGGTTACCTGATAAAACATCAATGTTGAAGATTATTCTAGAGCAGTGGTGTTTTCAACCAGTGTGCTGTCAGTTATCCATTCATCGTCATTAAATTTTATTCTGTATAGTACGGTACATGTGGACAAATAATATGGCTGAAAATAGTCATTGTTTCACAAATCGAGAAACAAATATATCATGTGTTGTCACTGATTTGAGTTGACAGAACAGAAGCTTATTTGAAACCTATATGTTACTTCTTTCCCCCCCCACCCTCTGGATACATCAGGTGTCCCCCTTGAAAAAAAGGTTGAAAACCACTGTTCTAGAGACATTTTTTATGACCACTGACAAACAAATTACAAGTGTCTCTCGTTTTTCCATGATCTACTCATTAGACCTTTGTCAATTATAATCAGAATTAATACATTTTGACATGTCAATTTTTTCCGACCTATTGTGTTATGTTCCATGACTTTAGTTTACTGTATTTTTGTATACACTATACAATACTGTATATAGTGTTGCTTAAATTGTAGCTGATATTTAGTACATTATTCACATTTTTCGGCAGCTATCCTAGAATGCATTTGCAAGCTAAAAAAAAACGTGTAGGCCACTTTTTGGTGAATTCCAGTTTCCAACCTGTGCTCCGTTGTCTAGCTTGTCGAATAAGTGGGGGTTGGCTGAATCATTTTAGATTTGATATTTGACAGTCGACCCTTGTTAAACCGTCCCTTGTAGATTGCCACCCTCGCTTTTTGCCACTAAAGAACACAGAACCAATGCATTCGCCCTCTTTAAACTGCCACCTTTGTTCAACGCCAAACTTTTAGAGCGAATAGCAAGGGTGGCGTTTCAAAGAGGTTTGACTGTACTTTGCAGGGTATGGAAGCAGGTGACTAGTGTGAGAACTTTGAAATAACATCTCTTTTTCTTTGCCTGAGCAGGAATTATAGCTGTTTGTGATCATCTTGCAATGCAACAGAAGCAGAGTGGCTGAACGACGCAAACGTTATCGTTGTACTGATAACAACCGCCCCCGACGCTGTCTCCCGGCCGGTACACCGTGGCATGGTGACACAGCCCAGGCATCTTTATCGGAGCCCTCAGTATCCACCATGGACGCCCCGATTGCCAAAGAAGAGAAGCCCAGTCCCGACAGCCTGTATCCTTGCTCCATTTTTCCCAAGGATTTCCGCTGCACACCCGAGTACAAGGTTCCCTTCGCGAGCTCGCTGAACGATAAGCCCTTCCCGTGCGCCTACTACCCGGGTTTGCTGGCCATGTCCAGTCCGTCACTGATGGCGCAGATCCAGGCCCAGGCACAGGTGCACGCGCAGGCCCACCAGGTACAAGTGCAAGCCCATCAACAAGCAGCACAGGTGGGAATTAATGTGTGCTTCCTAATCCCTCATTTTGTTTTTTCAGGGCAGTAGTTGACTGCCCCCACCTCTTGAAATCTGTTGTTGTAATTAATTGTAGGACAGGTTTTGTTGTTTTTAATTTTTAAAGGTTAGGCTAGGTTTAATTGAGTAGGGATTTTCTGTATCAATAGGGTTGTAACGTGTGGGAAACCTTGCACAAATTTAATTATTTTAGCTACTGATGTGCAATATCAAAGTCGTGGTTGGATCTTGTGTGGTGACAGTAACTTGTAATATGCAGGCCTTTGTCTTCTAGTAAAAGTACATCTCATTGGAGGGGAAACTAATATTCACTTTGACATCAACTGTGGGGATTGAATGTAATTTCTCGCGGTTTAATACTCGACCATCATGTTTCAGTGGTTTAGTCGTTCATTTGCAAATCGAAATAGTTGATTTAGCTCGATGAAGAATTGTTAAATGAATTTCAATTGAGTTTCATAGAGCCAGGGTATCATTTATTTTTATTTTTTTTTATTAGTTATTAAGTTTGGTGTTTTGTTTTCGAGTATGGTTTCAGTAATGTTGCTTTTGTATTATTTTTTTTTCTTCCTCTTTCTCTCGCTGTCTCACTCTTTTTGCTGCTTTCCTTGTCCTTGCTTTCTCGTTGCTCCACTGCAATTCCTCTTTAGCAGCAGGCACAGGCTCAGGCTCAGCGGGCTCAGATGCAAGCGCAACACCAAGCCCAGCATGCCCACCAGTCTCATCATCATGCCCATCACCAAGCATCTCAGCACCAACACCATCACCCTCAGCCTCAGCAACAACAGCAACAGCAACAACCACAGCAGCAGCAACAACAACAGCAGCAGCAACAACAACAACAACAGCAACAACCTCAGCAACCTACAGCACAACAACAACAACATCAGGCAACCGTAGCAGCCGTTGCGGCTGCCGGTGCAGCAACCGGTCCGACCGTGGCTGCAGTTGCTGCTGCCGCCACCGCCCCTCTTAAGCCGCACGCATGCCCCCAATGCCCAAAGCGCTTCAGCCGATCGGAGAAGCTGAAGGATCATCTGCTGACCCACACGGGGGAAAAGCCATACACCTGCACGTATTGCGGGAAGGCGTTCATCAAGAGCACGCAGCTGCAAGACCACATCCGCACGCACACGGGCGAGAAGCCGTTCGCCTGCAGCATGTGTGAGAAGGCGTACTCCAAGGCATACAAGCTGAAGGTGCACATGCGTATCCACACGGGAGAGAAACCGTATACGTGCAACTACTGCCAGAAGGCGTTCGCCAAGTCAGACAAGCTGCGCATCCACGTCCGCATCCACACCGGAGAAAAACCGTATTCGTGCACTCAGTGCCCCAAGGCGTTCACCAAGTCAGACAAGCTGAAGGTGCACATGCGAATCCACACTGGTGAAAAGCCCTACACCTGCACCCACTGCCAGAAGGCGTTCGCAAAATCTGATCGCCTCCGCATCCATATGAAGACCCATACTCCTAGTACTGAATTGGTGACTCCATCTTGAGCGACAGTCGAGATCGAAAAAACTTAAAGATCTCCTTGCAAAGTTGAATCCTTTTTCGCCTTTTTGTTTTATCATTTTATTGGCCAGCTGTTGTCTAGTATCATTTGATTTTCTCTTTTGTTTCAAGATAACGTTCTAGAGGATCTTGGTATCTGCCCATATTCGTGTGACTAGAAAAGTTTTGTTCTTTTTTTATGGTTTACATTTTTTGGGTTAGAGGAACAAAATTTGTGCAGCTTCGATTTGTTTTTTTTATTGTTTCCCTAGTAATTTTTTCTTTGTTTTTGTTTTTTTGGCAGTACCATATTTAAAATTAAGTGTTTGAAAGTTTTTGATTTTTGTTTTTGTTTGGAATTTTTTTTTCTGTTGTTGTTGTTGTTTATTTCGGGGGTTGGTTTTAGCTGTGCCGTATTTTAGTTGATCGTTGCTTGTTAGTTGGTTAAATTTTGCAGCTCAAGAACAACAATCAGGGCCTATAGCTCGAGCGGTATTCGAAGGAAATTAATTTTTTATTATTTCACGTGGACCGCGTACGAATGTGGATCTTGCAGTCTGCAAAATATGTTCTTTGTCAGAGGAAGCAGAGGCATTTAGAGTACATATAAGTAAAAAACAAAAAAACAAACGTGATCTCTTTTATTTCCATTCTAAAAAGTCATTGACGCGAATGGGCGATGCTAATTTTTTTGGCATTGGCGAGAGAGAAAAAAAATTCCGTTATAGAGATTTGATTTTCTCGGTTCATTTGTTTGGCGATTTGCATAGCAACAACAATGCTAATTTGTTGACGACGATTGCTACATCCAAAAAAAAAAAATTTTAAGAGACATAAATGAACGCAGTCCATGCATTTGAGGATAAATGCACAAATTGATATACGAAGAAAGAAAAATAATAATAATAATAATTTGAGTTTGTTTTCTTGAACAAAACAATGAGATCAACCAATTGCTGTTTGTCGAAAATAAGAAAATAAAATAAGTGCCATTCTGTTTCACGTCCCTGAAACAAATTGCGAAGGAACATTTACAAATCAATCTTGATGGTCTTCAACGTCTCCTTGCTTTTTCGTGCAGGCGCCTGTGGCATCCAGATGGCGATGATGCTCTTTTAGTTTGACTGGTTTTGTTCGTCAACGACGCCGTTTTCAATCCGGTGCGAGTGTTAAC
Organism: Cryptops parisi; assembly: GCA_034695005.1. Lineage (NCBI taxonomy): Eukaryota > Metazoa > Arthropoda > Chilopoda > Scolopendromorpha > Cryptopidae > Cryptops > Cryptops parisi. The sequence continues at coordinate 9,236 of JAQIWH010001991.1, forward strand.
GTGTTTCCTTCATCTCGGGTGGTGGCGGCAGCTGCAAAAAAAAAAAAATGAAAAATAAATAACAAAATTCTCACCTGAGAAAGGCAGCTTTCGACTTCTTGCATATTTGAGATGGTGAACTCTTTTCAACGATAGAGAAATTTCCCTTTTTTGTTTTTTAACATTCGACTCGTTTCGAATGATAATAATAATTGTGAACCTTAACAGAGGGTACAACAACAACAACAACATAGGTACACACGGTGCGTCACAACTTTAAAAGTGACCTATTTGACGTCGAAATTTTTTCGCCCGCATATTAAAAGAGAAAATATACAATGAGCGTTTACTTTTAGCTCGTTTTTTGAAAGGGAAAAATAAATTTGAGAGTAAATACATATAACAAACTTTATATGCAATGTTGTACTGGAAGACAGTGACTTAACACACGAATCCTATTATCGTTCTGCTAGTGTTCCTGGCTATCTGAAGAACTATTGATAGAGAAAACAAAAATCGAATTCTGATGCATATTTGCTAATATATCAGTACATGACCACATGCATTTTCTTTCTTAGTTAAAATAACGTAATTTTTATCATAGAATATTTCGTAGAATATGATGATTTTTTTTGTACGCGTGAACATTTATTTCATGTAAAATCATGACTTTTTTATATACAATTATTATATATAAAAAATATATATATATATATAACAAGTGAAAACGGATGTTCTAAGCTGCTAAACACATTACTTTGTTTTTCGTTTTTTCCCATGGTTCCGATTTTTCCTTCCATATGTCATCGTGTCAATCAAAATCTATACTTTTTGTTTATATTTTTTGTACGTGAATTAGTAGCATTTTTTATGCACTGATTTGTAATGCATTTTTTTTATACACTTATTTTAGTGTGTACAGTTTATCTAAAACAACATGATTACCCCCCCCCCCTTCCTCCAAAAACAATTAATTCTAGCAGAAACATGAAACAATTGAAAGATTTTAAATTTCGATTTAACATTTTTCGAATACTTACAACAACGGAAAAGAATGAAATCAATACAAAAATATAAAATCAATACAATGCATGTATCACATCTCAGTTCAGGTTTGTTTTGTTTGTTTTTTTTTCGCTAGAAGTTTTGTCGTTCCAAAAAAAAAAAAAATAATGTCGAGACACCCTGTATGTATTTTATATGGGGCTCTACCGTGTCATGATATTTAGCCCTCTGAATGTCGAATAGTTTTATTTAATTTTTTCTGGTGTTTAGTAGCAAGCTGCGTGTTGTCACATTTCGCCCATTTTTTCCCAGCATATTTGCTACGTTACGTTTTTGTTTCGTTTTTTTCTAATGGGAAAGTTTTTACATCGATCTACAATCGTAGGATTCTTCTTTTTACGTTTTCTCGTACATGTAAAAAGAAAATATCATCACACACACACCCTGTATGAATACTGGAATGAATTTGTCTTAATTGGTAGCAGTTGATATTTTTTGTTCATCATCAGTATTAGGCACGTTTTTTTTTTTTCATAACCCGTCGTGAACTAATTTTTTGTTTGTTTTTTTTTGTATTATTTTTCAATGGGGCAGCAGTCTTGAGAACAATCAAAGTGATATTGTGCGCTGTCATTTAATTTCAATTTTAGTTTGATTTGTTTATCGTTGTTTTTTTAATCGCATGTGTATGCAAGTAACGATATACACAGGACGTGTAAAATTTGAATCGACACAAGTGGAATTTTCTCCATTTTTAAGATTCGCGGTGGACGAACCCGGGTTTTCAGCGTTTCGAAAATGTTCGCTAAGAAATCGTCGTTTATTTTTGTTCCGTGCATGTTTTAGTACAGTTTTTCACAAGCTTATGTATAAGTTTAGTTGTTTTTTTGACATTGGTGCTTTTTTTTTTATATATATATATGTTATTATTTAACAATGTGATACAGTGTAGTGATAAAAAAAGTTCATTTTTTTCTTTTTTAGTATATATATATTTTTGTTTTTCAATATCCGTTGACGGATCTCTGGTGTTTAATCTCAAATGTTTTTTTTTTGCAATTTTTCGAACACGCGTTCAGGATTACAAAGACTGAAAAATATTTCATTGCGAAAGCTGTTTGAAATGACACATTTTGTGTGTGTTAAAATATTTTTTTCTCTTTCGTTCCTAAACATAGGTTGTTTTTTTTTTTTGTGAGAAACAAACTATAGTAATAATAATTATCATTGAACCAAAATGGATTCTTCTTCTCAAAAGTTCCGTCGGCATATATAAACAACAAAAAATAATAATAATGATAATGATAAGAAAGAATTTCCCAGATATGGCCGTCCCTTAAATTGTAGTTTAGCACTTTAGTGGTCAATAATTATGCAAGTTTTTTAGATGTCATTTATATACATGTATTTAAAAAACAACAAAGAAGACGACATTAAAAATAAATAAAAACAGCAACGCAAAATACACATATACTTCTTTGAAAAAATACTTAGGAGAAAAAAAAATTGTTGATGGCAACATTTGTTTGAAATTTTGATTTTTGTATGTCGTTAGTCTACAGTTTCTATATATATATATATATATATATCATTTTTATTTTTTTGTGGATGGAATTAACCAATTTTTTGCACGTGTCAAATTGTGCACAGAATGAGTGTGCCAAAAAAAAAATAAATATCTCGACTATCGATATTATCATGACTGACGTTAGCTATCATTTGGAGTATGTGTCTTTCGACGATGCAGCTGCAGAATACGATATATGGTTTTTGTTTTTTCTCCGAAATCGAACCAAATAATGGATACGAATCTGTGGCATTGAATTGATCGTTTCTTTTAAAATACAGACTTTTCTACAGGTTGCTATAAGTGTTGTCAGTTTATCATCATCGCGTAAAAGTATTTTTAGTGAACCTAAGAGCAAACTCTGGTACTTAAAAATGAATTATCAATACCAATTTTTTTTTTGAAGTTACTGCACATATGATAAAAGTGTTTTTTGTCTTCCCATGTATGTGACAGCATGTGAATTATTATTTTTGAATGCATGGGTTTCAGTTAGTTTTTTGTTAATTTTTTCGAATAATCCGTAATTCTGCGGGATCGTGAAATATCCGTAATTTTCATTGTGTCCATGTTCAAAAAAATTCGAACCTAACTTTTGATATCATGAAGATGGCCATTTTTATTTCTCTTAACCAACGTATCGCTGTATTTTGTTTTTCTCCGACTACTACTACTACTACTAGATCGAACTTCTACTAAAGTGTCGAAAACTTGGATTTTTTTCGAGTTTTTTGCAGATTCGATGTGGCTCACAATTTGGTATTTTCAACAAAAAACTGTACTAATCTAATGTGCATTTTTCATATAAAAAATTTTACAGTAGCTTATTATGAGTTGAATTTCACTCAGCGTTGCAGTAACTATTCGGATCGAAGTAAACCGTTTGCAACCATCGATTTGCTACACTTAGTGATTTAGTGTGATATCTTGTTGACACTGTACTTTATTATTATTATTATTTAATATATCTATATATATATCTATATATATAGATATATATCAATTTTTTTTCTTTCATGAATATATGTTCCTTTTTTTATTTTATAAAAACATATGTACCATGTCCTTTAATGTGTATAACAGGTACGATGATTTGTAATTCATTGCTAACAAGTTGCCATTTTGTGTTGTTTCTTTTATTTTTCAGTGTATAAGTTTCTGGGGGAAAATTATTTTTTTTTAGAAAAGTTGAATAATTTTCCCTTAAAAAATATATCCAAAGAGATTGTTGCCATTTACATGAAATATACTTTTGTTTCTGTATTATTTTGTTTTTTGTTTTTTTTGTTTTTCGAAATGTTCGATAACTTCCATTTTATCAATGTCTTATAGATTAATGTTTTAGATGAACAAAAAAAAATAAGATAAGGGGGAAAAATTTTAATCTTGTGGGGGGAACCCAAAAAAATATATTAAGATAAGCGAATCTCATCGTTCCTATATTCTGTGGGAACATGATAACATTGGTAGTGAATTTATGATAATGTAGTGTTATTTTTTTTGTGCATCTATTTAGATATACAAAGCCTGACTTATGGTGAATAGTTCTGTAATGCCAAACTTCAGTTATTTGAAGTTTTTTAATGATGTTCGTATATTTCCGAATAATGCCGAACTGATTTTTTATTATTTGAAGTTTTTGTTATTTTGTTTTTTTATTTTTTCGCTTTGGATACATTCATTTGTACAGATTTTGTAGAACTGTGTCAGCCATCTTTGATAGTTTTTTGTCGTTTGCTTATTTTATAATAAAAGTGGCACAAAATGTAAAATGCTGTTTTTTGTATATTGACTTTCTCGGTACAGACGTTGGAAAGTTAACACGTTTTGTTAAGTGTGGTAAGTTATGGTTCTGTGATTCACTGCAAAGTTGTTTCTTTAACAAAATTCTTATTTTATCTTTTTTTAGATAACCTTCATTGAAACTCGTCTAGCAATCAACAATGTTGGGATACTGAGTGTTCTTAAAAATCCAGTCAAATTTTCACAGTACTTTAAATGCTATGCACTTATAGTATGATATGCATCAAAACAAACAACATGGATCCTGAAACGCATACTCATTTGCAATACCTACAGCAAAATTATGACCTATGCGTTTATGTAACTTCATCCTGTGTTATCTCGGAAAGGATGAAGCTCATGTTTATATGGGTTTTTTTGTTTCATTTTGATGCATAGCATAGCATCTATGGTTAAAGACTAGATCTTTCAGGAACACCAAGGGGCCAACGGACACGATCAACTACGCTTTTACTGCGATTTTTCACCTGCAACTGAAAATTGCGACGTTTGTCTCGGCCGCAATCGAGAAAAACACCATTGGTGGGTTGCAGAAAAATCATCATAAAAGTTGCGGTAAAAATTGTAGGTGTGGCCTAAGAGTTGCTGTGTTTGTGCTGTTGGCTTGGTATAAAACTTTTTATTATTTCAACTAGTACCATGGAACTTAGGATGTTGACCAATGGATCATGGAATTTCTGAATCATTTTAAACAAAGTAGTTTAACTTTATGGCAGTGAACAATTTTGGTGTCTTCAAGCTGGAAAACCCTGGGAGCAACCATGAACGACTTAAGTTTTTCATAAATTTTGATTTCAAAGCTTATCTACCACTACAGTACTGAAAGTTAAGTTTTAGTGAATGATATTAAAGACCAGTAATTCATATTTTCAGAGGTTTATATACAGATGTCTAGACTTGATGACAAAAAATGTCAAATGTTTTAACCACTTGCAAATTTATACATAACAAATATTTTAGTTGCATTATGCAAAAAAACTTAATTCATTATTTTTTGACAGGTTTGCGGTTGGTAAAGCTATCAATGGTTCACGTGTAATAATTAAAATTTTGGGTTATGTTATTCTTTGGTTTACTTTTTATCAAGTTCTCACAAAGGCTCTTGATCACAAACATTTATTAGTCTTTTTTTCCCCAAATAGTGATTTTAGAGACACCCTGTATTTTAGATTACAGTGCTGTAGTCTTCTAGTTTCCTATCAAAAATTTAATGGGTTAATATTATAAGACCATGATATTATATTGCTATACAACCTGTATCTAGAATCTAAATTTTAAATATATAATATATAATTAATTTAAGAACTTGTTAAGATTAAAGAAAATTAAATTTAATCACTATTTTTTAATTATTGTTTAAATTTTACCAGCTAATGATTTTAAATAACATGCGAGAAATAGGTATGAAAAATGCTTGATGAATTATTTTTTTTTCATATAGTACGAACTATACTTGTAAACGTCAAATTATTTATTATACACGGTACAGTTAAAATATCAAAACACTTTATTAAACATTACTATGAATATTTTATTTTAATTTAGTTTCTTTTAATTGTTTCATGTTATCAATTTCTTTGAAAAACGGTGATTACATAGAGAGAAAAAAAAGTATTTCATAACATTCCATGCTTATGTCATAATACCTTCGGAATACTCTCGAACGGTTTTAAAGGGAAAACAAAACGAACGTGATTGGGTATTTCAAATCACAAGGTTAGATAAACCAATCAGCGACCGCAACACAAAACTCGAAGCCATTCAATCGACTTCACCAATCTCGTTCGAGTTCAATAGAAAATGGTGGTTTTCGTGCGCACATGTTACGAATCCCCTGTATTGCCAGGCTCAATATTTTTAGTTTAAAGGTGGATAATGATCGATAGAACAATATTTTGAAGTAAGTTGATTGATTTGAAACCGTGTTGAACAATAATTTAACAACATAATGCGAGATTAACACTTGAAACTCATCTTTTACTGAGAATGAACTTTGTCTTCATTTGTATAGCTCTTTGTATTTTTTATTATTATTACCACCGTAGCCAGGTGTCCCGTTGAGGTAGTTGAAACATTTCGCTCCTTTGACACCACGTGAAATTAGAAATATAAGTCATTCGACTGTCCAAGCAAAGCTTAAAACTATTAAATGTCTGGAGTTAAAGATCTCGTTTACAACTCCATTTGCTAAGACGTAATGGATTTACACGTTTCCAGCTGGCAAATGAGGAAGCCGGCTTTCCCCAACTTCATTAGTTTGAAAAGGAATTATAAATAGCACAGGGATTTTGGTTGTTTTTGGTGTTTGTTATTGTTGTTGAATGGAGTCCAAATTTTGAGTGAAGTTGTCCAATATAAATCAGAAAAAAAATGTGAAAAAAAATGATTCACCAATGTTGAATTTGGAAGTTTATTTTAAAATTACTGTTTGTTTAGTATTTCTTTTCGGCATCATTCTGTTCGTACTGCACTCCGCGTCCGTTCTTGGGGGACATGGACGTGTGCGAGATGTAAGCCACTTTTGATACAGATACAGTGGAGACTCGTTACAAATGCGATAATTTGAGACACATAAAATGACATCGTGAAGGGGTCGCACTAAATCGGGGTTCGTATAACTAGAGCGTATGCTATTGTTAAGCTAAGGGGACCAATGACTCGTCGCATTATGTCCAAATTCGCTTTAAAACCGGGTCGCGTTGTAACATGTCTCCACTCTTATCAAGGCCAATAATGTCGCACGACCTTGAAGATCCCATTTGTCAAGAGATTTTTCACCATTCATTTTTCTGCTAACTGAAATTATTTTCAACTTTTATTAGTTGAAAAAGACGTTGACGTGTTTTGTAGCAATTTTTTTTTTGCGTATAATGTGAAAGTTGGTTAACGTAACTTTTGTTTTTCCAGCAAACGGGTATTTCTCATACCGCATCTTGTGTCGAAATGTTGGCCCTCGAATCTACGATAGAACTTGGAAATTTGTTGGAAGCAACAAGTCAGAATGATTCGTCTTCCGATCCCCTTCCGACGCTCACTCGCATCGCCGAGATCGTGGAAAAAGAAACGGAAGCCTACTTGAAAATGGATCCTGATCCATTCGATGACCGACATCCAGGTTTATAAACAAAAAAATTACGAATAGGAACAAATATAATTTCAGTGATTTAAAATTAACTGTATTTTCACGAATATAAAGACGCACTCAAATGTAAGATTCGAGACTTTTAAGGGTTTGAGTAAAATAAATTGAATTATATAGGATGCACACCTACGAATTAGCATACTGAACAAGGAGACTTAATCTGTGATTGGCTCAATAATGTCTTTTATAATAAAGACACTGAATATCCCAAATAACATATATTTTTTGTTATATTCTATCGATAATATAATAATGATTTTTTTATGGTACCTAGTTTATATAAGACGCTGCTAGGGAGCGCCTTGTGTAAAATCTTGTATAAGATGCGTCTTATATTTGCGAAAATATGGTGCTAATTTTTCAATTATTAATTATTATAACATATTTTATTCATTTAAGGTCGGGCAGATCCAGCATGCTCGTTGGGACATGTTCTGAAAGCTTTATTCAAAAACGATGATTTCATGAACAAGGTGGGTTTCTAGTTAAACGGATGTTCTTTTAAAAGTACATTGATGCACGTTTTATAATTTTGATGTGTTTGGCTTTTAGTTGGTGAACAACTACATTCTTCATCGGGATAATCGTGAACTCAGTACAGCGGCTTGTCGCTTACTGTTAGATATCATGCCGGGTCTAGAAACCTCCGTTGTGTTTCAAGACACTGTAAGTTGGTTTTTATTCATTTTCATTTTTAAATTTGCATGTAAAATAAAAATAGGAAATAAGATTCAATCCCGATTGTATTTATTTTCAATTTATTTTAAAGGAAGGTCTGGTGCCACAGCTTTTCCAATGGGCCGAAAATGGTTCGGAACCGTTGCGTTCGTATTCGACGGGTCTCCTGGCCGCCGCCATGGAGATACAGGACATCGCGGTGAACTTTCGTGATCAGAATGCTCGTCTCGTTCCTTTGATGTTGAAGCGGCTTCACGAACTGTGGAAAGAGGAAAAGAGCGACCAGAAGTTCACTTCCCCCCTTTTCGTGTCGGAAACTCCCGGGATGTCGTCGTCGTCGTGTGCGCCGAACTCGTTGCCAGCGAAGGTGCAGCCGTCGTCATCGACTCCTTCGTTCCAGTATCACGACGAAGATGCTGTGATCGACGAAAGCCTGTTGTTGAACAGCAGAAACGGAGACATAAAATCTCCCAACAAAGCATCGAGCAAGGTAATGGAAACTCTTTCGTGTGAATATACGGGGTGTCCGGTAATTCATAACGAATTATGGAACATTCCTATTTTATAATTGTTTTGTATGATTAGTTCTAATGTAGCGATATGTTGAATTATAGTCTCGAAGCGATTCCCACATTTCTCCGTTTTCATCGCCCAAGCATCTTTTGCTGAACGAAAACAGCAACAGCAGCTGGGCCGAAATGGAACCGTTCGTCATTGGTCAACATCAAATGTTCCCGTTGACCAAGAAAATGCAACAAAGACTCATTTTGCAATATCTCACTCCCATGGGAGAGTACCAGGAGTTCCTAGGTTACGTGTTCGAGCACACCGCGTTGAACCTCATCCTGCATTACATCAATTTGCGTGAAAACAGCGATGTTCGTCTTGCTTTCGAAGCCTTAAAGGTAAAAGAGTGATTGATGATTTTTGTATTCATCTGCTGAGATTTTGTGTATCATTAATGTATGGTCTAAAATTATTTAGTATTTGGGGGCCTTGCTTTGCCATAAAAAGTTCGCCGTCGAATTCATCACGTTAACTGGCTTGCGCCGGTTGTTAGAAGTTCATCGACCGTCGATCGCTGCCACCGGCGTTTCCATGTGCTTATATTATTTAGCATACAGCGAAGACGCCATGGACCGAGTGTGCTTGTTACCCGAATACGTTCTCACGGAACTTGTCAAGTAAGTTGAAACGAGTACTTTAAAAAATGCTTTTTAAGCATACTTTTTGTATACTGTATGTATAATAATGAATTTTGGCATGTTTGCGATTTGTGCGATCGTTGAGTTATTCAATATTTGATTTATGCAAGTTTTGAGTGATTTTATTTTCGATTTCTTTAATTTTTAATGGTAATTTATTTTCATACTAGTAAATAGCTCGTCAAAAATGACGGGAAAGTTGTTTTTTTGTTGGTTTTTTTTCATTCAACTCATGTTGCTTTGCAACATTCGTTGCAGTTAATTATAATTAGTTAGTTAATTTTTTGCAATTATATATTTATAATTTAGCTATGCGTTGTGGTTGCTCGAGTGTTCTCACGAGTCGGGAAGGTGTCACGCCACCATGTTTTTTGGACTTTCGTTTCCTTATCAAATTATCATCGAGCTATTCGATGCTCAGGATGGATTGAGAAAACTTTTCAACGTGGTAAGTACATCACGGACAAAAAAAAATCATTTGTCAAGTTGATCGGAACGCAAAGTTTGTCTGATTAAACTATTTCCCGTTAATAGATCAGCACTTTGGAAATCTTATCCGTCGACGATCAGGGTGCCATATTGAACGACGATGCCATTTTTGCATCTCGTCAAACCGCCCGGCACGTTTGCGTCGCTTTGAAACGCTACTACGAGACTCACTTGGCGATCAAAGCGGACCGAGTGAGGCGCTCGAGGTCCCAAGGAAACTACATGTATTCTGTGCCTGTCTACAAAGCGCTGAAAATCACGCCAGAAGTGGTACGAGAGAACATGGAATTTTTGCTCACGCACCTGCAGTTGGGTGCCAACTGGGAACCCGTCGACGAGTTGCACAAACTTTCCGGCGTAACTTTGCTTTTGCAGTTGGTAGCGATGACTTTAGAGTGGAACTACTCTGGGAGGTTTGTCATTGTTTGGTTTTATTTTTATTATTTTCATTTCAGTTTTTTTTATTGTGTTTTTGTGTTTATGATATACTTTTGGTCATCCACAGAGCTGAAACTGTTCGAAGCGCATTAGATGTATTGTCTGTGTGTGCAATAATGCCTAAAACGCAACTCACGCTTTGTGAAGCTGTAAAGTTACCTGAAGATGCTAATCCTGTTGGAATGAGGTTTGTGTTCATGATTAACATGAAAACATTTATACAGGGTGTTCCTAAAAGAAGTGTAGTCAAAATTTCAACCACAGATGGTATACATCAAAACAAAAGCAAACGGCTCGTATAAACATGGGTCCGAATGCTTTCTTTCTGAGATAACATGATTGTCACATAACCTGTTGTCTCGTCATTGCTGTAGTTTTTTGGCAAATGAGTATGCATTTCTGGTCCTATGGATTATTTTTTGCACAGTGTTGTTGATGTGTAGCGTCTGTAGTTAAAATAATTGACTAGACCTTTCAGGAGTACATTGTATAGTGTTGCACCATCGTATAACATGTTTTATATCGTATTTCAGTATATTACTTGGAGCAGCGGAAGGTGAAATAATATCCGATCCAGATGTACAACGAGCTGCACTAAACGTTATCATCAATTGCGTATGTGGACCAACTTATCGTGTAAGTATAAAGTGTACTATAGTCGACTTATTATTATTATTATTATTATTATTACTATTAACTATTATTATTATTATTTTTAACCGACTTGAAAAAGGAGGTGGTTAACAATTTGACGCGCATGTATTTTTTTTTAAAAACACTTTTTAACGTAATATTTTTTTCAACTGTTTAGTTGGGTGCTTCGTGTAGCAGAGTTTCTTGCGGTAAAAAGAAACCGATGATGAGAAGTGCCGAAGACATGTTGAAAAAAATGTGGCATTGCGTACAAGGCAACAATGGCATAATGGTGAGTTGGTTGTTAAATCTAGATTTTGATTTTGCTCCAAAAATAATTGTTCATAAGTAAAGCGTGCAATATAAATTATTATTTTTTATGCTAATCATTTTGTAGGTGTTATTGTCACTTTTGATGGTGAAGACTCCAATCACCGATGCCGATTCTATTCGTGCGCTCGCATGTTGCGCTCTTGTCGGCTTGGCACGGAGCGAATCGGTGAAGCAAATCATTGGGAAGCTACCGATCTTTGCTAGCGGACAACTGCAAATATTGATGAAAGAGCCAGTTCTTCAAGACAAGCTGAAAGATCATCGCATGTTCATCAAGTATGCGCTGGAACTGATCGAGAAGGTTTCTGGCAAGTCGTTGACGGTTGGCGTGGAATCGTCCATCTCCAAAATCAACAAGGTGACTATGATGGGCTCTTGTTTAATCGACGTGAGGTGTTGGTTGGTTGCGTTTGTTTGGATTCAATGAATTTGTCATTTTTATTAATGTTTCAGGCCGACGTCGTGGCACAAACTAAGATAATTTATCATCAAAAACAGTTATTGCAGTTGATACACCAGCATCTTCTTAGTCAAGGTATGTTTTATTACTTTGTATAGGGTGGCCAGTTTTTGTTTGTTTGTGTTTTTTTTTTGGAACATATTTTGTTGGAGTCTACATTAGAATATGATGAGTGAACGGTGTTCCAGAATAAAGCAAATATGTGATTTATTTATTTTTAGGTTTTCCGGACACTGCTGCGATGTTACAAAAAGAGGCATCGCTGCCACCTGGGCCTCCGAGACTAGGATCAGCGTGTTACACCCTAACTCCGAGAATGATTTCAACTCCTTCGTCAGCGAAAATGTCTCGAAGTGCTCAATCGTCTCCTGCATTGTATGCTTACAATCATGCGGCGTGCTCGTACCCTCACACGCCAGTGAGCACGCGGGCAATCACCGGTGTCGGTGGCTCTTCGAATTCGTCCGTGAGCTCGAACGCATCGACTTCCACCGCCCAAACTCACAACGCCAACGATCTTTTAGCGAAACCTATAAGAGTTTCGCTGGCGAGGGATGCACACAAACCTTCGTCGTTACTTAACGATAGGGTACGTATCGAACGGTTGGAAGTTGATTCAATTGGAAACGTGGCCCTTTTAGTTTGTTTTTGTCATTGATTGTTTGTTTGATTTTATTTATCATTTTGTTTGGGTGACAGGTTGCACCGAAAAGTTACAATCGTACGTCCACACTGGAGAAAAGTCAGACCGGCACTAGTTACCAACAGAGTCCTGTTATGAAGCGTCAATCTCTACAGGGTACCATCTCCAACTCGCCAGCTTATTCGACGGTTCAACTCGACAACATTGTAACGGAATACCTGCGTAAACAACACGCCCTGTGCAAAAATCCAGTCATCACCTGTCCACCTTTTGATCTTTTTGTGTACGTAGAGAGATCCAGTTTTATTTTTCCATATTGACATCGGGTTTCAAATTCTAGTTCCACCGTCATTTGCCTACATATTTTGTTTCTTGGTTTATTATTATTTCAGTCCCCATTCTTGTCCCGATCCAAAATTCCGAAATTGTGCTCCGACAAATTTCACTGCCAGGATTCACAGAAGACCTGTGAGTAATCGGTTTTGTTTTGTTACGGGGAATCGGTTTATACACCCTGTATATTTCAACTTTACTATTAGAGAAGAATAATCATTATGATTTTTCTATTCAGTTGTTTCCAAGATTTGGAGGTGTGGACGGCTCAAAGATGGATCGAAGGCTCATCTTTAGTCGGTTCCGTCCCGTTAGAGTTTTCAAAGAAGCGGAAAACATGGGTCGTTTCACTTGCTGTTCGTTCACAGTAAGCGTCGAGCGTTTATTTGTCATTAACCTAGTGTTGAGCGGTTCTCGAATTAATGCTTGTTTTTTGTTGTTTTTTTACGCTAATTAGGCATGTGATCAAATGATCGCTCTCGGTACTCATACTGGTGATTTGAAACTGTACAGCGTCCAGACTGGACAAGTAAGAAGTTTTGTTTTAACACAGTAACTAAAAAGATGTATGAAGATAATATTGATGTTTGTTTTTGTTGTTTATTTCAATAGGAAGAAGCTTCCTATTCGTGTCATGATTCGGCATTAACGTACTGCGAACCATCAAGGGTATTTATTCTTTTACTGATCATTCATATACCGTAAATTGACACTTTATTATTGGTAGATCGTAAATTTTAACATTTGCGTGGTTGTGGGTTTGTTTTCTATAGGATAGAAGAATGATGCTAACGTCATCGGCTTGGCTTCCTCCGCTGTCTTCGTTGTGGAGTATGACTGATCAGTTTGATATGTTGTAAGTGAACATCACGCTACGCAATACAGGGTGTTCCTGAAAGTCGAATTTTCACCGCACATGTTATACACCAAAAAAGCAAAAAGTTCGTCTCTTCTGAGATGACGCAGGGTGAAGTCACATCTGATACAAGGTGTCGCCACTGCAAATGTTTTAACTACGTTTCACATGGCAGTGTATGATGTTTGTCTTTTGTCGGACATAAAATTGGTAAATAAATAAATTAAAATAAACATCATTGCATAGGTCTATCGGTATGCAATTACGGGCTTATGGTTATACGGACTTTGTGCTTTTATTGTTGTTTTTTTTTGTATGTTTAGTCTTTTTTGGTTAAAATTTTGACTAATCATTTTAGAAACACTCTGTACTCATTTTTAACAGTTGTTATTTCATAAGGAATTTATTTATATTATATTTTTTGTTTTCAGACATTCATTTCAAGAAGACCATTACGTGGAGTTTAGCAAACTCGTGCAAGATCGTATTGTGGGAACAAAAGATAACATTGCAAATGTAAGATTTATTTGTGCGTTTCATTTTGACGTTATTTTTGTATGTTTATTTTGAGTTTTATGATTTTTGGAAAATTTTTAATTAAATTTGACATTTTCTTTTTAAACAAAATGTTTTGTATTACAGATTTATGATGTATCAACTGGTCAGCGCATCATGATTCTTAAAGACGCTGACATGTCCAACAATTACACGAAAAACAGAGCGACGTTCAGCCCAACGGATGAACTTGTTTTGTCCGACGGAGTGTTGTGGGATTTGTTGTCGGGAAAAGCTGTTCACAAGTTTGACAAGTTCAATCCTCACATTAGCGGAGTGTTTCATCCCAATGGGCTGGAAGTGGTTGCCAATTCTGAAATTGTATCCTTTCACTTGCAAATATCTTAAATTATTACGTAATTTTATTTTTTCGGTACTGTAACTAATTTTGATTGTTGAAAATAATCCTTAACGTTTTGAAGTGGGATCTTCGAACGTTCCATTTACTTCATACTGTTCCTGCGTTAGATCAGTGCCACATTACATTCAATCATCAAGGAAACATCATGTATGGAGGTATGTACGAATTTTGTTGTAGTGAAACGACGTTATTGCGTATTTTCCAGTGATAGGTGAAATGTTAATGTGATGTTGTTTTGATGTAGCGATGCATACGAGTGGTGAAGATGAATTGGATATGGAAGAGGAGCAGCTCGATCGACCGTTTGGTTCATCGTTTAGGACGTTTGATGCTACGGACTATTCCAATATCGGTATGAACTTCAATAAATATTGGATTTTATATTTGTGAAACTATTTGAAAATTACATTATGTTTTTATTTTTTATATTTATTTATTTTATTTTTTGTCATTGCAGCCACTATCGATGTCAAGAAAAATATATGCGATCTGTGTACAGATAAGGCTGATTGTTACTTAACAGTTATTGAGGTATGTATATAAAATTAATGAAAATAAACACTCGTAACGAATGTTGCGAAGCAACATGTGTTAAATAAATACCTGTGACAAATGTTGCGAAGCAACATGAGATACTCCTTAAATCCAATTAGCCAATTTTAGCCTGTCATGCTAGTATATAATATAAGGTGTCCTATATGTCATCACATCACCCCATTTGTTTTCGTTATAACTTTTTATTTTAAAAATTTTCATTACTTACTTTTTATTAACTTCGGTGTATTTTGACGCAAATAAAACAAGCGAAATTTGGTTTAATCTTTAGTTTTAATTTCAAAAAAAGGACAAAGGTTGGTAAATGTTCGTTGATGAATAATCACTTAGGGTTTTGTGTTTTTTTTTTTTTGTAAAAAAATCACCATGATTATAAAAAGTGGAGGACCTTTCCTGTTTTGGGCCCGCCAGCAGTTTAGTGCTACTTGTACTTGGTTATGGTGTTTTTTTTTGCAGATTAGGTTAGGAAAGAAAAACGTATCAAGTGGCTAATGAAAAACTTGGGCTTTTTAAAAATTGAAACAAAAATTTAAAATATAAAGTTATAATAAAAAAACAAATGCAGCGATTAGTTTATAGGATATCCAGTATAATATTTTTATTATTTTTGTAATTTTTCAACAATATGTTTTTTTTGTGCAGAACATGACGGGCCGTGAAGTGATCAGCGCCGAAGCGGTTTGCCGATTGTACGAGATAGGCCGTTTGCGAGATGAGGAGGACGAGATGGTAAGAATTCTGCGTTGCAGCCATTGTTTTGTAGTTTTGTTGACGGGTTCTAAATACAAATGTTGATCGTTTCATTTAGGACGAGGATGAAGATGAAGGAGAAGATGATGATATGGCCAGCGAGGATGACGACGACGACGACGATGATGACGATAACGGTGTGGCGATTTTCTATGTTGTCTAATCACTTTCCCTGCCAACGAATTGGCTTTTTTTTAACAAGCCGGTCTTGTCGATTGTAGATGATGATGATAATGGAGATAACGAAGGGGAGCAGAACGATGACGATGACGACAACATCGAAATTGGAAGTGATTCTCTGGATTCGATCTCGGATGAGGAATTTGACGATGACGAAGAAGACTTTGACGACGATGTTTTATTTGCCTTGGGGAATGGCCTATGACTATGACCCGCCTTCAATTTGTAAAATATTTCCTGTCGGATGATTCGTGGAGAAATTTTGAATGTGATTAGTAAAATTTAATTTAAATTTATTATTATTTTTTTTTTAATATAATTTTATTGTGTTTTTTTTTCTTCATATTTTATTAACACATTCAGTACGAAAGACGGATCGTATGATTTGCTGTTTTTAAGCAAATGAAGTAGCAGGGACTGATTCAATTCAATGAAACGTGTATACTGCTAAAAGAAGCAAATTTTTGTTGAATTTTGGTGAATTTTTTGAATGGTATATAGAAATATTGTACCAAATTGTATTTATCAAGCACTGATGATGAAACTTTTGTCCCTGTTATCCTACATTGATGAAACTTGTTCACTTTTATAAATGCATATTAAAGAATATTCTTTTCAAGAAGAAGACTTGTTATATTGACATTGACTATAAAGACATATAGGACAATTTTATTTTATTTTTTTTTTCAGTGATATTATTTTCAGTACTTTGGTGACGATTGAAATTTTTTATTGGTTTTTATGAATCTTGTATACCAAGAATTGC
The DNA here is from genome assembly GCA_034695005.1 of Cryptops parisi. Lineage (NCBI taxonomy): Eukaryota > Metazoa > Arthropoda > Chilopoda > Scolopendromorpha > Cryptopidae > Cryptops > Cryptops parisi. Next base: position 25,967 of record JAQIWH010001991.1, read on the forward strand.
ATGTAAAGCTGATTTATATGAAAAAAACAAAAATGACAATCGAAACAAAATTTTTTGTCATAATCTGCTTGGGATAAATTAAATTTGTAAAAGAATGCATGTTATTGTTATGTAAAGACTTTGTGCATGCTAAAAACTTGGAGTTTAATATTAAACGTTTGTAAATAAGTTCAATGTAGGTTTATTGCGAATGAATTTCATACGTCTTATTCATAAACGTAGAATGTTAACGTATCGCTTATTGGATATGTTACATATTTCATTACTGTAACCTATCACAGTAAAAGGGCTTTTTATATTCATTTCACGTTATTTTGTTTTTGGGTAAAAATATTTTTAGTGAAAATTTAAAAATTTGGTTTTTGTTATTGAAACTTGTTTTTTTTCTTCAAAAGCTGCTGGTTCCAGTTGTAAACAAAACCAAGACAAATCAAAATCAATTAATTATATACAAATATATTTTATTGTAAAATATAAATACATTTATTTAGCAAAGGTTTTAATTTAATTCATTTAATTTTTTGGGTTTGATATTGCATAGGCATTTCTGCCATACACCATCAACATTAAATGACGTCATCGTCAGCTATGACGTCATTGGTTGCTGCTTGCTGGCGCCACCATAGTTTGATTTTTGAGATCAATCGTAGCAGTACCAGAAACCGTTTCTTCGTGGTGCCAATTTTTCGTGTTTTACTTCGAAAAGTTCATTTTGTGGACTGAAAACTTCTTAAGAAGATGGTGAAGAAGTTCCTCCGTAAGTGTGATTATATCGAACGACGATCTGAACATATAAAAATGTCGTTTTTAGTTACACGTTGTTAAAAGGGAATACGATTTTTAACACGTGGTCATTGTATGGGCCATCGTCGAATTTCCATCAATACAAGACCTGAGAAATATGAACAAGATGGAAATTGGTTCTAGTTGTCACAACGAAGTAATAACTAAAAATGACTTATTGGTTTGGACAAAATGAATTAACAATAAATGTTTCAATCGTATATTTCCTTTTTATTAAATGTTATGAATCCTCGTGTCGTGACATGTGTAACATTTCACTTGCACATGAAATTTACAGCAAACTAGACCACGTTAACAAAGTCTTGTTGGGTAATTTTGTAATATAAACCTGAATAAATATTAAAAATACAGTTTAACTCTTTATAGTTATTCCTCTAAGGGTAGGTTCCTATATAAGTGTGGTCTGTGGATGTTGATTTGTTGAGAACTATAAATGTGATGTACCATAAGACAATTGACTGTTGCCAGGCAACATGAGTTAAAACAATGAACTGCATGAAACGGCTTTTCATCATTGTTGATGACATTTAGCTAT